>SKCR01040412.1:0-86306 GCA_019454045.1 Zanthoxylum bungeanum
AACACATTATGTGCTCTATTACTACCTACGATTTTTTAATAAAATCTTGTATATTTAATCCCCATCATTCTACATATGCATTGCCCCAAGTGAATTTTTTTCTTCAATTTCATCTCTTATTCTTCGTCTTCTTCGTCTTTTAATTGCTTATGTTTTGTGACTTTGAGAGAGAATAAGATGGAGGGAAGAGGAAGAGAGAGAGAGAGACATAGAGGAATATTTGAAGGAAGAATAAGAGCAGGATGGTCTAAAATGAGGTTAGATGGTTAGAATAGATAAAAAAAAATAAAAAAATAAAATAAAATCTAATAATGACTATTTGGGAAAAATGTCCTTAAAATTTGCATAATTTAGCTAATTTCCCAAAAACTAAAGTGTTTATTCATATTAGAGATATAACATTTGAACCGCTAATTGTAAAGGTGTATAATCTTCTTGGGATAAATTCAAATGAATATAGCATTATAGCATCACAAATGAAGATAGTTTCAAAATCAATCTATCCCACACAATTAGTCAATTCACAGTATAAAATGAAATGGTTAAGGTTCTTAAATTAGTGATGTATTTATAGATTCTATTTTGTATTATGATTTGACATGTAATAAGACGATAAAATTATATTTTGGTTAAAAATATAATTTTTAACTGTTTGATTAATGATAAAAATTACGATTACTAATGTTATTTCTTTGTAAAGCTGAATTTTTCAAAAGTTAAAGTTTTTAACTTTTATCTATCATCAAAATATTAAAAAAAAAAAGCACCGTAAATATCTTTTTAATATAAAATAAGATTATAATACCATTTTATAAATCATTATTTATTCGTCACACTTTCTTAATCACAATATCGAACATAGCCATAAATCGATCCCTCTTTATTATGAGTACGAGTTTAACCTCTCCCAAACACAACTTCAAAACCCACGCCATGACCAATTCGGTAATAACCAAAGTAGATAAAAGTGAATCAAAGACTTCTTTTTTCTTTTTTTTTTTAGCAGCAGTTTAGAAATCTAAGGGGAAAAAAGAAAAGAAAAAAAGAAACAGAGCCAGAGAGAGACAAAATACATTAATGTTGTTGCATATTGGTTGATTAAACGGTGTCGGCTGTTGTTGTTTTAAGTAGGGTCCAGTCTTGAGAAAAAAATTTAGAAGGTTAAATAATAATTAATAATAAATTTTGAGGTTAAATTATAAAAATATTTAAAAAAGTTAATTTCTATCTAGCCCCAACCTTCCCCGTCTTTATTTTAGAGGTCCTCCGCCCTTAATTTTGACGATTTTTTTTTAATGAGATTGAAAGTTTTATCATTTTCACATCACATTCGGGATTTCATCGGTGTGAATGTCATTATTTGGTAGCACAATAAATGTATATAGAGGATATTCGATCAAATTTCAAGGGCATGATTAAATGTTTTTTTAGGGAAAAATGATAAGATACTAAATATAGACTAAATGAGAAGTCAAATCACTCACAAAAATATAAGATTTTAATCCTCATTTAATCTGTATATCACTCATCATCTTTAGGAAGAATCACACATTCCTTTTGGAACTGACGGTAAAAACCTCTCGTCGGAAAATGGTAATGTAATATAAGATATGTTATCCGAGCGCTGAAATTTTGGAACTTCATCTAACGATGTAACAACTCCCGGTAAATGAGTGCTTAAAGCTAACTTCTCATTTCATTTCTCAAGATGTTTGCTAATGGCAACTTTCAACCTTTTTTTTTTGAAATCGTTGGAAATTTCACCGCCAAATCACCACTTCCGGGCTTAAGCGGAGCAGGTAAAACCGCTGGTTGTCCCAGGTTCTTATAAGAAATGCACTCATTGGATTCAAACCCAAGACCTTAAGGTGAGTTCCCGAACCCTACATCACTAAGTCATGCACCTTGGGGACATGCAACTTTCAACCTATCTTTTTCATCAAGTTCAAAAACTTATTGTGTTAAAAGAATCAATCACATCAATAGAGTAAACATGATTATCATTAGCAGGGTATTTCATGGCATCATAAATATTAAACTTAACAATTTCACCATCAAATTCTATGATAAGTGTACCACACTGAACATTTATCTTAGTCCTGGATGTCTTTAAAAAAGGTCTTCCCAATAAAATAGGTGTTGTTTGATCACCATTCTCAGTGTGTCTCTCCTGAGGCTCCTCCACTGGCCCGACACTAGCCACGACCACTGCCATGACCTTGTGTGGGTTTCTCTTTCCGGCCTCTCGCTTCCCTTCTCCACCAACTACTCTCTTCCCACCAATAATTTTTTCCCTCATACGACTAGGCCCCGCATGGGCTAATTTGACTTCCGTCCTCTTTTCCAACTTCTTGACTTTCTCCATCATAGCCTTTAAGAAGGTTTGAGTTGCCTCCCTTTCTTCTTTGGTCTATTCTCTTTTGACTCGTAAGTTCTCCTTCATCCACTCCGTCGTCGAGACCTCCGGAGCTCTATGATTCCCGTTTACTGCCATCGTCTTAATGTGTTTTGCTGTTTTTGTACTGTTCCCTACAGAAAGCACCAATTAATGATGGCTATTTTTCATTCGAAGGGTAAAATAGGGAATTCACCTCTCGAATAAACCTCTATCGAGCAATGAATTTGTTTGGTTAGTTGGGAACCACATAAATTTGACAAGCATACATGATTAAACACATAGATTTACATGATTCAGCGGATTGTGGCTCCAACCTACATCCACAAGAGAAATTGAGATATTATTTTATGCATCGGGGTCAAGAATGACCCCGATCGACAAAAAAGGGAAGCACAAATACAATGATATAACACCTTAGGTCTGAACAAGTTCGGTACAACTTTCTCTAGTGGTCGGGTAAATGACCAACTTTCTCTCTCTATCTCAAGCTCTTAATTTCTTGACTTTAAAGTTGTGTGATGCAGAAAATTGTTAACCCTTGATATTGTGACTTCAACACCTTTATATAGGCTCATAAATCTACTATCCCACAACTCTGACGTCAGCTCATGTTACTTAGTCATCATTGCAGCCATAACTCTCCTTAACCACCCTCAATCTGGCCAAGCAGATCTCCTCATTCCTCTGCCACTGCACCGGCCTCTGGAGGCCTAAAATGACTCTGTTTTGCCATTGTCCTGCCACTGCACCGCCCTATGGCGGTTGGCAGAGCCTACGACTACTATGAACTGTTGTTTTCCCTCCATCATCATTAGTCTTCTGGAAGCCAATCTTCTCATTTAGGTCATACGTCATATGACCCCAATACCGGTTGGCATGTGATCTCATCTTCGTTACTTATCAAACTCTTGTCCAACTCTTCAACTAGGTCGGATTCGCACATAAGAACCTATCGGGTCGGGTTCTACAGATTCTCAAACAACCCGTAAATCCCTCTCTTCATGTGGTCGGGTCGCTACCACTAACTTCATCTTTAACATAGTCTGCCCTCGAGAGACTTTCTTTGTATCTCATGTTTAGATATTCCTTTAAAATCCCATTTCTCGTTGATCTCGTGGGTCTTTACTATCCGCTTTATAAATTATATTCCTTCTCAATATTTGAACCTTTATTAGGATAATAACCTTCAAAAATCCACCATCAATAACCTCTACTAATTTTTATAATTAGATATTTGCCGAGACCTTGTTTGATATTTGAAAGGGATCTGTTGCAAGGATATGCTCGTCATGTTAATGAAATGACGTGGCATTGTCCAGAACAAAAATGATACTCTTACAAACAATCTCACAAACACTTTTACTAACCCCTTACTGTAGCTACAGTGATCTACAGTAGATCACTGTAGCTACAGTGAGGGGGTTAGTAAAAGTGTTTGTGAGATTGTTTGTGAGAGTATCACTACTCTGTCCAGAAATATCTGGATTCTGTGTAATGCGTGCCTTAATTGCTACCTTTTTATTTTATGTTTATTTTTTTGTCCTTGAGTCAATTGTTCATTGTACTTCACGTGGGCATGAGGACCGGACTCAAATCGGATCCACGAACTCGAATTTAAATAATTACAAATTTCTTAGTAAATAATTAATAATGATATTGGTTTGCGCTATAATATTAACAAGTTTTTTTTTTTTTAGTTAAATCGATCAATTTAATTCGGTTCAATTTGAATCGTGAATTGGACATGTGAATCAGTCGATTTATAAAATCGTAAACCAATCAAATCGAACTGAATCGAATAAAAACTGAGTTCCGATCAATTCTTTAATTCTTAAACTGATCTATTTTCAATTCGACTGATTTCACTTCCGAAATCTTACTAAACCTACCTTTGTTCATCCCTAAATTTTCCTTTTATGTACTAGTCATCATCATCGAAATAAGCAGTAAAAAGGAGAATTTTGTTGATTGTGACTGATCAACCTTTTACGACATTGATTGTGCTAAAGTCCAAATTTTGTTGAAAAGTTACTGTCAAATTATAGCTAATTTAAATTAATTTAAACTAAAAAAATAATTAAGTCGAGCACACGAAGACCAACGGCATTATAATCTGATTCAAAGACACTTGTTTTAGACAACATAACAGACGAATTTCCCACCCTTGCCAGCAAAGATTAGAATATTCATTTTGAGGTGCGTAACTAATTTGCTCCCAACAGCTGGGAAACTCAATGAGAAGAAGATTATTAGGGATGCCATGTATCAGAGATGTGGGAGGCAAGTTGAGACCATAGTTCATGATGTGTTTCGATGCAAAGCTATTAAAGATTGCTAGCTGTTATCTCCATTCAAGAATGAAATCAAGCGATACAAAGGAGAAAATTTTAGGGATATTTTTCGAGTAGGCTTCTCAAGCCTCTCCAAATACGAAATGGCTCATGCCTCAACTTTGATGTGGGCTTGTGGGGGGGGGGGGGGGGAAGAAATGAAGCCATCTTTCGGGGCACCTTCACAGAAAAAAAAAATTTCATGGCCAAAGCGGAAGCAGCTGTTGCGTCTTTTGAAGTTTTGAATCAGCAGAGTGAACTGCATCTGGATAATACTGACTCATTTAAAAGCGACTACTGGACACCACCTGCAGAGCATGAAATCAAGGTTAATGTTGATACTACCACCAATGAAGAACAGGCAGTGGCTGGATTGAGTGCGATTGTGAGAGATAGCTCAGGTACATTATTAGTGTGTGTTCTGCACAGAAGCCACTACGGAGGGGATCCTGAATATTCTGAGGTAGAGGCACTACTCATGGGGATAAGATCATTCAGTCAGCTGAATCTCAGTACCGATGCCATCATCTTTGAATCTGATTCAAAGAGCTTGATCAATCTGGTGCAAGGAAAGACGAGCAGCAAGGAGATTCAATGAGCCATTACCAACATTCAAAATGCAATTGGAGAACGAGTTATTTCAGAGTCCAATTTAGGCCTCAAGTATACAATGTCATAGCTCATAATTTAATTAACTTAACTTATAAAAATTATGCAGTGGGCTTATGGAGGGGGAACCCCCCCCCCCCCCTTACCTTGTAACTCCTTTTCTAATGACATGTTTATTTCTTTCAAAAAAAACTGACGAATTTCGAGCCGATGACACCTATAACTTATTTTGAAAACAAGACCGACCCGAGAGTCGACACCCTATAGTATCCTAAACCCGATAGAAAATTGATTACGACTTTGACTATAATAAAAGACAAGAAATAGCGTGTGTTGACAGTCGATTTTCATTCCAGGGGTAGTTCTGGAATAGCACTTCTCAAACAATCTCTCATCAACTGTGAATTTGTTTGGTTTGGGGACCAAATGCAAACTTAACAAGAAACAAGAAAACACACAACAAACAAAGAATTTAACGTGGTTCGGCAGAATGAATCCAACTTACGTTCACGAATACAAGGGAAAAATGAAACTTTTATAACGTGATCGGGTTTGACCGACCTGCATATCTATCGAGCTAGGCTGACCGACCTCTTACAAACTCACTTTTATACTTAAGCGTTTAGCTCTCTATTACAAGTTATAATTAAATGGATTTGGCTCACCCCCTACAATGATCTCTCAAGCCCTTTATATACTAGGGCAATCTACATTATTACAATGTCTTTGTGACCTCAGCCACGTGAGTTTGCCATCACTACCAAGGCTCTCTTCTCCAATTGTTCCACCGAAAGTGACTCTGCCATTTGACACTTCTTCGAACCAAGCTATTATATCCATTGCTACACGTTATCTAGTGTCAGAAGATTAAATTGCCACATGCTCCCATCATATCAGACATTTTTAGAGAATGCAAGTCCTTATGCCAGATTCCGACCACCCGACCAGGATTGAGCGATTAAATGTCGATACTCCGACAGCTCTATCGGGTCGGACATTAGGAATAACGGTTGCCGAGCAATCAGGTCGGGTCGGAGCCGAGAAATCAACTATCCGAGCTGTCCTGAACATCTTTTCTCCTCTGTTTCAGTGAAGTACATGAACCGATCCGACCCTCGGAACCTCTGAAACGGAAATCTCTTTTATATCCTTCTTGCTTTGCTGGGATCGTGAAGCCCAAAAATCACTATCAACAACGTGTTCTAAGAAGAAAATGAGTACTAATACAACGCGAATAAGGCAAGCATAATCTAAGAAGGATTCGGATCAAGGAAAGCTATAAAAGGCTCTTTTATTGAATTAATTTTCACACTTAATTACAATACTAAATTTACATATTTATATTGATTAATATTAAACTAGATAAAATCTAACGACTTCAAAAACATATAAATATAAATGAGATTATTCTCAATTAAATTTCAAATAAATAATTTATTTTTAAATTTATAGTTTTTTTTAATAATCCTAAGAGCCATCGAATTTCTAAGAGTCGGTCGAAAAAAGATGATGAGTATTAAGAAAATAAGAAGTCTCTAGCAACAGAACCCGGGACGTTGATGCTGATTAAGATGTTCGTGTTTTCTATCACACGAATATTATTTTTTAAAATTCATGAATATCAAGCAATCATCAAAATAAGCTGTGGGTCAGCTACAAAATTGTATATGAAGATTGCACGTGATTATTATTTTCACGATCTCATTAAAATTATTATTCGAAGATTCTGCATAATTATTAAGAAAAATGATACTCAATTACTCTCTACATTACTATAACGATTTTTTAATTTCTATCATTTTATAAATATAAATTTTAGTCTCTGTGTTAAATATTTTTCGTTAATTTAAAGTCAATTTTTCTCGAGTAACGTTAAATGATTTAAATAACTAAAAAATTATCAAAAGATAATACAAATTTGTTGGATAAAAAGTGACCCAAATAATTTTTTAAAAAATATTTAACGGCATGTATTAATACTTGTATTTTAGAAAAATACAATGACTAAAATTTTTATTTCTAAAATTACAAGGACTAAAGTATTATTATGACAATTTATAGGATAATTGTAGGAGTGGACAACTAATTGAAATCGAACCGAATATAATTGATCAAACCGAACCAAATTGAACTGAAATATTTAATTTTCCCCAGTCTTAGTGACAACTAATTTGTTAAAATGAAATTTCCATGAATGCAAAGGCAAAAAAAAAAGTTGCGTACGTGGGTTACTGTGTTGGATTGGGAACATGGCAAAGTAGGGGAGAGCTTTGTGTTGATGCTTTAAAAACAGTATTGTAAGTTGTGGGTTATTGTGTTGGATTGGGAACAAGTAATCGGGTAATGAGATTGAAGTTGGGGAAGCACTTGATGAAGTCTCGATGGGCGTGGTTTGGCGGCGTGAGTTAAGTATCTCACTTAATATGTTTATTGTAAGAGTTTGAGACAGTCAGGATTTTACCTATTCTATTTAAGCCCGAAAAAAATGATTTTGACGGTGGTATTTTCAGCGATTCAAAAAAAAAAAAAAAAGTCGATGAAGCTTTTTGTTAGGAAACATAATTCCTAATATATTTACATGTTTGTCCTATTAGGATCTAACCATACATGTATTACTAGTCCTAAATTTATTTACAAACTAATTAAAATAAATCTATATTAACCACAACACAATTACATACCTTTAAACTTGTAGAGACCTCTTAATCAAACTTAATTGATTGCTTAACTCAATAAGCAAATGATCTTATTTATAGGAGGGAAACCAAGTCACTATTAGCTCACATGCATGGATTAATATTAATCCTTGATTACTATTTAATCACATGCATTGATTACTATGTAATCACATGTATTTGGATGCGTAATGACTTTCTCTAACTCTTCCAAAAATGTTACCATCATGGGTGTACCATATGTTCCCCACTTAACATTTTACTAATTGTTGTTACTTAACAACTCTTGTTGTTACTTAATTATTTGATTAACAACTCTTGTTGTTACTTAATAATTTCCAACATGAAATTATTACTAATTGTTGTTATTTAACAACACCAAATAATTCACAATCAACAATTTCCAACATCTCCCACTCACACATGATGGGATCGACAATTTTTATTATCTCTACAAGAATAATTCATACTTTGCAATTGTGCTGTGCGACCAGCATACTTCGATAGCTCAATTGCTATATATCTGTTAGGAATATATAGCTGCTCGAAAAATGGATAGAACCATAGTTGATTATGTATGCAGTATCCTCGATCATTTATCACATTAAATCTCTCTCGATCTCTTTTCGAATGTAATATTTATTTTGTATTCACAATCATGTTTGATCACATAGAATAACATAATTGGTCGACCAGTGAATACAATCTAATGTGATATTACTCATATAATGATCTTTCTCCTTTCTTGAATCTCTCAACTTTGATTCAATTCGCTTTTCCAGAGATGTTCTTTCGGATCGAATCTCTCATGATCCTTCAGTAACACTCCAAGATAGCGATAATCAAATCTAAGTTTTAAGAAGCAGACAAGAGTCTAAATGGTACAATGTGAGATTGAAATAATCTCAAGGGTCTCACACAATATCAAGACTGAGATCTTTACTTGTATTACCCTCAATAGTCGCAAATGTACACATGGTATGAAAACATGTGCTACGGTATTCTCTCCTTTCCCATGGAGCGCATGTCTCATAAAATACTATACAAATTATAGTTCAGAAAAACACAATGTCTAACTCATATCTGACATTAAGACAAGTAAGGTGAAACAAACTTATTCACCTTAGGTCATATCACAGAGAAAGTGACCTCATAATGACATTACTTAATTTTCAAGCTTGAGCTCTCTAAATTATCACTCAGATAATTAGCTTAAAAATTTGTCTCATCTCCCATTAACACAAAGTAATGGAGGCGATTGCCCGTGTGAGAGGGCCAATCATTCACTTGTCCGACATACTTCTCATACTAACTAATAATATATTTGTTTAAACATGTATCAACATAATAACATGTAAGCATTGAACACAAATATCAATGAGTATTAACATTAGTAAACATTATTTGGGAAAAATACATATCATAATAACAAAGACATCTCTAGGAACAGACTTGGTCAATGGATCTGCTACCATTTCTTGCGTAGAAATGTACTTCATGTTTACCTTTTCTCGTGCAACTATGTCTTTCACAAAGTTATATTTGGTATCTATATGTTTCGTTTTACAATGGAATTTTGGGTATTTTGTGTAGGCTATCGCTGCTTCACTATCACAGTTAACTAATACTGGACCAGAAGCTTCATTTGACATACCCAAATGATCCAAGAACCTTTTCAACCACAAAGCCTCTTGTACTGGTGATGAAAAGGCCACAAATTCAGCCTCCATTGTGGATAAGGCTATACAAGACTATTTCTTACTGCTCCATGAAATGACACCATTGTTTAGCAAGAAAACAAAACCGGAGGTAGATTTTCTTTCATCTAAATCTCCTCCCCAATCAGCATCAGTATAACCTCGCAATTGCAGATCATTTTCTTGATAACACAATGAGTAATCAGCTGTCCCTCTCAGATACCTAAATATTCTTTTAACTGCTTTCCAATGTGCTAGTCCTGGATTAGATTGGTATCTACTTACCATTCCAACAGTGAAACAGATATAAGGTCTTGTACACAACATTGCGTACATTAAACTTACAACTGCATTTGCATAAGGAACTTTCTTCATTTGTTCCTTTTCCTGTGGAGTTTCAGGACACAATCTACGACTCAAAGCTTCAGTTTTCGTGATAGGAGTATCAATGGGTTTACAAGTCTGCATTTGGAAGCGTTCAAGAATTTTCTTTATATATGACTCATATGAAAGAGATAATAAATTCTTTGAACGATTTCTTGAGATCTTACCCCAAGAATATATGCAGCTTCACCCATATCTTTCATCTCGAAGTTAGATGATAACCATTCTTTGATATGTTTTACAAACTCCTTATCATTTCCGGCTATAAGTATATCATCCACGTACAAAGATAAGATAATGAACTTATCTTTATCTCTCTTGGTGTACACACAATGATCCTCATCTATCATTGTGAAATCATTCGAAATGATTGTATTGTGGAATCGTATATACCATTGTCTAGATGATTGCTTGAGACCATATATAGACTTTAAAAGTCTACATATTTTCTCATTTTCATTTTCTTTTATGAAACCTACTGGTTGTTCCATGTAGATTTCTTCATTAAGTTCTCCATTGAGAAAAACAGTCTTTACATCCATTTGATGTAATTCTAGATCCATGCTTGCTACTATAGCCAGAATCAAGCGAATTGAGGTAAACCTTACAACGGGTGAAAAATTCTCTTCGTAGTTAATTTCTTCATGTTGTGTATATTCTTTTGCTATAAGCCGTGCTTTATATCTTTCGATATTGCCATCGGCATTACGCTTTATTTTAAGAACCCATTTGTTCTTGATAGCTTTGCGTCCTTTGGGTAGATCAACCATTTCCAAACTTGGTTGGACCTCATTGACTCCATTTCGTCTTCCATTGCTTTCATCCATTTTTCCTTAGCAGGACACTGAAGAGCCTCTTTTATGTTTCTAGGTTCTTCATCATCTTGAGGTAGAATCATAAAGGTTTCTCCTTCGATATCGAAACAACGTCGAGGAATGCCTATACGATTAGTACGCCGTAATTGGGATTCTAGTGGTGGAACTGATTCCTCACTTTCCATATTATTCCCATTTGGATCGTGCACATTGCTCCCACTTGGATTATGTACATCACTCCCACTCGGATCACGTAAATGAGACTCATGTGAAATAATTCATCATTTTGAGATTCATGTGAAACAGATTCATCATGTTTTCTCAAATTTCTCTCATCACTCCCACTTGAATTAGGTAAACCCGAGTGTTCACCAATCATGTGATCCATGTGATCTTAAGTTTCATATAGAGATAAATCTTGACCTATCTCTCCCTGCTTAGGAAAATAATTTTCTAAAAATGTGATATCTCGTGATTCAAATTATGTCACGCCTCTACTTTCATGTTCACCTATGCAAACATACCCTTTTGATTGTTCAGAATATCTTATAAAGATACATTTTTTCCCATTGGGCCTAACTTTCCATATTCGTGAGAACGCACATGAACATAGGCCGCACAACCCCAAGGTATTAGAAAGTGAATATCTGGTTTATGACCTGTCCATAACTCATATGGTGTGGTGGACACAGATTTTGATGGCACTCGGTTAAGTACATATGTGGCAGTTAATAATGCATCACCCTAATAGGTTATAGGCAAATTTGCTTATGCCATCATAGACCTAACCATTTCAAGAAGAGTTCTATTTCTTCTTTCCGTAACACCATTTTGTTGAGGAGTAGCAGGAGTAGTCAACTGACGACTAATTCCTTTTTCATCATATAATTCTCTGAACTGATCAGATAAGTACTCACGACCACGGTCAGTGCGTAGTGCTTTAATTTTCTTGTCCAGTTGATTTTCTGTTAAATTCATAAATTTCTTGAAACATTCTAATGCTTCAGATTTATGAGCAATCAAATAGACATAAATAAAGCGTGTAAAATCATCTATGAATGTGATGAAATAATATGCTTCATGCCTTGCCCTGACATTCATTGGACCACAGATATCTGAATGGATTAATTGTAATGGAAATTCTGCTCTAGTCCTTTTTCCAAATGGTTTTCTCGCAGTTTTTCCAGCCAAGCAATATTCACAGGTTGACAATTCTACCTTCTCAATATTTCCCAGAAAGCCTTTTTTGGCTAATCTGTTCATTCTTTGCTGGCCAATGTGGCCAAGTCTAGCATGCCACATAATTATATCACTATCATCACTGACAGATGAAGTAACAAACGAAAAACTTGAATTGTGATTAAAACATTCAACATTTAATACAATAAAACCATCAAGAAAATAACCAGAACCATAGTGTATTGTACCTAAGTACAAATCAACACCAAATTTATGGAAGTTCAAATTGAAACCTAAATTAACCAAAACCAACACATAAACTAAATTTCGACAAATTTGTGGAGCAAACAATACATCATGTAGTAGTAAAGTTTTTCCACCATGCATGACTAACTTGCATATTCCTATGCCTTTGACTTCAACCCGTGAGTTGTTGCCAACATATATCCACTTCACCCCAGGTGAAATTCGTCGAAATTTCACGAAGGCATCTCTATCCTTCGCTACATGGTCTGTGGCTCCTGAGTCTACAGTCCACAAAGGATTAGATTCAGTTAGAAATATTGAACTTGAAACACATATTTCATTTAAATATGCACGAAAGGTATTCACATTTTTAGGCTCAGTGCAGTCACGAGCAAAATGACCTTTCTTACCACAGTTAAAACATTTAACCTTTGCCATGTTTTTCTTTTTGGTAGAACGTTTTCCTTTCCCATATTGATTGGTTTTCTGTTTCTTTTCTGGCTTGGAAGAATTTTGTTCTTTTCCAAACTGGAACCCACCACCATGAAATTTTCTTTTCTTCTTGAAACCCCCAGGTTGCTAGTTTCTGTCATATACACTTCAGTATTTGACTTAGCGGCCGCGAGTCGGTCGCTTTCTAATTCAAGGTGACGTTTAGCATCATCAAAGTTTTTGATGCTCTCATTGTGGGTCAAATGCATCTTCATATGCTCCCAGCTATTTGGAAGAGAACAAATGACCGCTTGGAATTTTTGTTCATCTATAAGAACATGTCCAGCATCTGCAAGTTCAGTAATCATGTTTGACATTTGCCTCAAGTGTTTTGACATAGTAAACTCAGGGCGTTTCTTGTATGTGTCAAACTTGATTGTCAGTGACTTGAGTTTGGTTATTGATGTACTACCAAACTTTTCAGCTAGTGTGGACCACATGTCCTTAGCCATATCATATTTCCTGAACTCTTTCATTAGGTCATTATCCATACTGCTCAGCAACGTAATGCAGGCAATGGAAATCTTTTTCTTCCAGGCCTTATAAGCCTCTCGGTCTCACCTGTATTGGGCCTTAGTGCCCTGTTCATGTTCATCCATGCTCATTTTCAAAGTTTCAATAACCTCTTGTTCTTCTAGCACATATTGGATTTTCATGCTCCAAATTTCATAATTATTGATGAGTGGTAAATCTATCACTATTTCCCACTCATTTAACTTAATATTTTGTATAGTTTCTTGAGTTTTGTGAATATTTTGATGTGTTTTGTGTTATTTTGTAGATAAATAAAGTTTCAGGACACTCTAGAGGTGATTTGGGCCAAAACAGTGAAAATTGGCAAAAATGGCATTTTGGTAATTGCCGCGTCGCGACGCCAAGACCTTCTGCGTCGTGATGCCTAACGTGCGCCGAATAGTGCTGATGTGCGCCGGGTCCATAAATCAGAATCTGAGAAAAGTTTGACTTTGCTAACGTGAGTCGTGCCATGTGTCACCATCACAGCCGATCTGCTAACATGCGACATGCCATGTGTCATCATCCTACGGTGCCGACAGTCACCATCGCCACGTGTCACTCCACGTCATTGCCACGCCATCGTCCACATCACCAGGTTGACCGAGTCAACATGCCACCTCACTGCCACGTTATCATCAACCAATCACAGCGTGCCACGTGTCACAATTCTATGGTGCCGACAGTCAAATTGCCATGTGTCGCCACGTCACCGCCATGTCATCGCCACGTCACCGCCATGTCATCGCCACGTCAGCATCAATTATTGGCTCTCTTATCCCCATCTGATAGGTGGCGGATAAAAATCTAGCCGACCAATCAGAAGCCACCACGTGTCACAATAATTGAGCCCCAACCACCTTGCCACGGGTCATCTTATCCCCTTATCCAGAATCTACAACCGACGAACCAGAGCGTGCCACGTCGACAAAACACGCGTCGCAACGCGAGCTGGGCGTCGCAAGGCGCGACCCTTACTGATGCCTATAAATAGAGCGCGAAATTCCAGTTTCAGTGGTACCACTCTCTCTCATCTCTTTGATGTAAAGAGGGAGTTTCTCTCTCTAGTTTCTTTTAGTTTTTAGTTTTTTTTAGTTTTGTAATTAATTTTAATTACATTTTGTAATAATGGTAATTTACTTTTTTACTTTTTACAGTTTTTACTATTCACCATGAAGAGGTAACTTCCCCAGCTAGGGTGAAAGGTAATTCTTTTACTATTGTTATTTAGATTAATCTCCTTTAAATATAATATATTCACTATTTAAAATATTGACTTAAAAAAGGATACCGCCAGATTGGTCGGTTGGTAATTCGTTTTAATCTGGTTTAAACCTGACTAATCAAGGATACCGCCAGATTGGTCGGTTGGTAATTAAACTTTCTTACCGCCTATATGGCAGGTTCATGGACAAATCTTTTTCCGCCTTAATGGCTGGTTGGACTTAATTTGACTTAATCAGGATACCGACTTTATGGCTGGTTGGTAATGTTATCACAAGTTTATATATTATAATATGGGAGATATCTAAATTAGTAGTAGTAAAAGTAATTCCTTTTACTTTAACATTTTATTTTATTGTAATTTACTTTTCAGTATTTACTTTACCGCATTTTTACTTTATGTCTTTTATTTTCAAGTTTTTACTAGCTCTAGTTATGTGTTGTAACTAAATTAGTTATCTGGGGTTGTGATGACTTTTAATATCACCGGTTTATAAGGGGTTAGATTATAGTTTGGTATAAAGATTTATTTATTGAGTCTTAATCTTAATGCTTTTTCATTAACTGGCCATTAATAAAATTGATCTGGTAAATAATGAACTAGACATAGGGATTTTAGGTTTCAGCCTTAGACTCAATAGCCCACGATCTTCCTTGAGGATAGATAACCCTTTAATAGATTTCCTTACAGGATAGACATATATCTGTCGGGCGGGGGTAGCCATAATTGGAACTTAAACTTAATGAATCCAGATAATTTGGTTGACATAGACATATGGTTCAATTGGGTTAAACTGGGTATTTATGTCTGACCATCGACATAGGCTTACACATAATTTAGTGTTCCAGGTTAATAAATTAATATATTACCCAACTATAAAATAACCACTTCATCTTTTAAATGATATTGGAAGAAATCACAACCCTAGATAGTTTTTAATATTGAATTTTCTTAAATCTACTTTCGAACAATTTTATTTACTTGTTTTTTTTTTAAAATTAGAATCGTCACCATTTCAAATCAATCAAACAACATGTTAGATACTAGTAATCATTTGACCTCATAAATTAATAGCTTAGATAATAAGTCCTCGTGGGATCGATATTTTTATACTACTTGAACGATACGTGCTCTTGCGTTATATGTGTGTGTTTACGCCGGTCAAGTAAATAAACACACGCGTATAACGCAAGCGCACATATCGTTCAAGTAGTATAAAAAGTATCGATCCCACGAGGACTTAATACCTAATCTATTAATTTTATGAGGTAAAATGATTACTAGTATCTAACAGGTTGTTTGATTGATTTGAAAAGGTGACGATTCTAAATTTAAAAACAAGTAAATTAAATTGTTCGAAAGTAGGTTTTAAGAAAATTCAATATTAAAAACTATCTAGGGTTGTGATTTCTTCCACTATCATTTAAAAGATGAAGTAGTTATCTTAAAGTTGGGTAATATATTGATTTATTAACCTGGAACACTAAATTATGTGTAAGCCTCTGTCGATGGTCAGACACAAATACCCAGTTTAACCCAATTGAACCATATGTCTATGTCAACCAAATTATCTTTCACTAATAGTTTTAAGGTTAGATACCGTTACTTGTATCTAATTTTCTTTTTACTTATTGTTTTTGTTTTCTTGTGTTTCAGGTTCTCAGAAACTACATGAGACGAACTAGAAGCTTTGAACTCCGACCGCTTGACCCATAAATTGAAAGAACCATCAGACAGTTGAGAAAGGGAAAGGCGAGAAGGCCAAGAAGCTTTAGTCAACATGGAACCTGAACCTTTGGAGGTTGCACCACCAATTCCCATTCGAGACAAAACCATTCCGGTGGTTGACAGACTCATTTCATGTATTGTACTTCCTCCCTTACCAGCAAATGCAGGTGACATCAAAACTTGCATTCAGATGATTCACAGCAGTCAGTTCAGTTTGAGGGGAATGCAACTGAAGATCCTAATGCCCACATCAGCAACTTCCTGGAAGTTTGCGGCACTTTCAATTACAACCGAGAAGCTGAAGAAGCAATGCAACTGCGTGTTTTTCCATACTCCTTGAAGGACAGAGCTAAAGCTTGGCTACATTCACTACCAGCAGATTCTATCACAACTTGCAACACTTTAGCCACGAAATTTCTTGCAAAGTACTTTCCACCAGCCAGAACCGGAAAGCTGAGGATGACATCACATCCTTTGTACAACAAGATTCAGAATCCCTATGTGAAGCTTGGGAAAGGTACAAAGATTTGCTCCGGAAATGTCCTCACCATGAAATTCCAAAATGGCTTCAAGTCCAAACATTCTATAATGGACTTTCTGGAATAATGAGAACCACAATCGATGCTGCTGCTGGAGGAGCTTTAATGGCAAAAGAGAAGATCAAGCCTGTGACCTAATCGAAGAAAAAGCCAACAACAATTCCTTGTGGCCAACAGAAAGGAGGATGATTCAAAGAATTGCAGGAATTTATGAAAGTGGAGCCAATACAGCAGTCAACGTCAAGCTAGATCAGATATGCAAATTCATGGAGACTCTTACCACTGGATCCACAAGTTCACCATATGGAGGAGCACCAGAGTCGAACCAACTTGAAGAGACGGTGAATTATGTTAACAATTTCAATAGACATAGGAACAATCCATATTCCAACACCTACAACCCAGGGTGGAGGAATCATCCCAATTTTTCAAGGAGCAACAATTCAGGCCAACAGCAGAACTACCACCACCTGAATTCCAGCAACAGAACAAAAGCCAGGAGCAGGCAAATGAACCAGGAATAACAGAAGTGTTGACCCACTTGAAAAAGATAGAAGCAAAACACGACTCTCAAGCAGCAAGATATGATGCTATGTTTCAATCCCAGCAGCATTAATAATCAAAGTCAATCTGCTTCTATTAAAGCACTGGAGAATCAAATTGGACAACTGGCAAATGCTCAAAGTTACAGACCGCCAGGTACCCTTCCTAGCAACACAGAGCAAAATCCCAGAAACATGGGGAATGAGCAATGTCATGCCATCATGTTAAAAATGGTACTGAAATCAACAAAGATGTTGGAGCCAAAACAGTTGCTGAGGAAGTTCCAAAAGAAACAAAGCAACAGATGGAGGAAAAAGAAGCAAAGGAAAAAAAACAGATCATTCCACCTCCACCTTTTCCTCAACGTCTTCCGAAGAATAAATTGGACAAGTAGTTTTCTCGGTTCCTGTAAATCTTCAAAAAGCTGCATATCAACATTCCATTTGCAGAAGCGTTGGAACAAATGCCCAGCTATGCCAAATTCATGAAAGACATTCTTTCACGAAAGCAGAGATTGGGAGATTACGAGACAGTAGCATTATCAGAAGAATGCAGCGCTATCATTTAGAGGAAACTTCCCCCAAAGTTGAAAGATCTTGACAGTTTCACTGTTCCTTGCACCATTGGAGAACATGACTTCAGTAAGGCTCTGTGTGATATAGGTGCTAGTGTTAACTTGATGCCTTTTTCTATTTTCAGGAAATTACAGATTGGAGAAACAATGCCAACTTCAGTCTTACTACAACTTGCTGATAGAATGCTCGTATTTCCAAGAGGCGTAGTTGAGGATGTGCTGGTCAAGGTTGACAAATTCATTTTCCCAGCAGATTTTATTATCCTTGATAAGGAGGAAGACGCAGACGTGCCAATCATCCCCGGGAGACCATTCTTGGCTACAGGTCGAACCATTATTGATGTACAAAAAGGAGAACTAACCATGAGGGTACATGACCAAGAAGTAACATTCAATATTTTCAAGGCCATGAATTTCCCAGATGATGAAAAGAAGGAGGAATGTTTCAAACTTGATGTGATACACAGTACCATTCAGAACTCCAATGCAATGCAAAGATCTACTGACAAACTTAAAACATGTCAATTGCCTGTGGAGCCTAAAGATAAAGCGTCTTTTGTACTGAAGAAGCCAATTCTTACACTACAAGCAACAGAAGAGAAAAAGTTCTACCAGCTCAACGAATTGGAGGAATTTCACAATAAGCCTTTTGAGGATGCCAAATTGTACAAAGAAAAGGGCAAGAAAAGACATGATGAGAAGTTAGTGCGCATACAACTGGAACCAGGACAGAAGGTACTGTTAAACAAATCAAGGGTGAAATTCTTCCCATGGAAGCCAAAATCACGGTGGTCCGGTCCATTTGTGATCACCAAAGTTTTACCAAATACAGCCGTTGAGATACATGATCCTGACTCCAACAAAACTTTCAAGGTTAAAAACAAGCGTGTCAAACACTACTGGGGAGAATCATTTGAGCGACAAAAAGAAAGTGTTACACTTTCAGATCCAGCCTAGCGTTCGAAAAGCAACGTCTAGCTGTCGACGTTAAACTTAGCGCTCGCAGGGAGGCAACCCATGCAATTTGTGTATATATTGTGATTTGATGTGTTTTATTTTTGTTTGTTTAATTTTTGCACGTTTAGTCATTTCAAGATGGAAGAAGCTCTCGCAAATCTTCACAAGTAATTTCCTTCTCTCCCTAAAAAATCTCTGATGAGAGTCTACAAAGCTCGTTTGGAACGAATGAGATTACTGATGATCAAAGGTATTCCTACTGACATTCGTTGGTTAATTGAAGCACGAGTCCGATTGGCAGGTGAGTCTATTGAATCTTTTATTTCACATCTGCCTGGCTTAGGAAGGAGCACCTATGCTAAAAAGAGAAGAGCCAAGGAATGTGTGTTTGTTATAAATGTGCTCGCATGTTTTGTAATACTCGTTGTCGTTCTTTAGGAATGGTGTCCGATAACCGCGAAGATAAGATTAACTTCATTAGGGATGGCTTGAGTAAAGAGTCTTTGGATGACATATCTAAAACTCTCGAGACGCATCCCAGTGGATGTGTGTATCATGGAATTCGCATGTTATATGCACAATTCCAAAAGGAAAGACAACTGTTAAGTCTCGGGAATCTGACTCAAAAAGACCCTGTTTGCCATTTATAAGAAAATTGGAAGGGAAGCTTGTCCCTGACACATAGACGTCAATCAAGCCGTTACTTTTCTTGTAAATATTATATCTATTTGTCTTTTCCTGATAATTGTGATTTGTTTTGTTGTTTTCTTTTGTTTTCTCTGACAGGATCCAGACCTTTTTGATTATCACGATATTATTTTACTATTTTCCTACTAATCGTCATTTGGAAGATACTTGTGCTATTTTTACTCACCATTTTCAGGTATTATAAATTCAACTCATCATTGCACTTTTGAAGACATCAAGAGTAAAACATGGAAGCCACTTCAAGAAGACGAGTTGAAAACATCTGTGTGTTTTGCGGTAGTAGTGTTGGTGTTAAGCCACAATACGTAGAAGCATCACATGAATTGGGTCGAGTCTTAGCTGCAAGGAATATGCACTTAGTATATGGCGGAGGCAATCTTGGACTAATGGGGATCGTTTCAAAGGCCGTACAGGAAGAAGGCAGTCACGTTTTGGGAATCATTCCAAAACCCTTGGTGGAGGTAAATCTTATTGGACCATCAAACGGAGAGGAACTGATCGTGCCAGGTATGTCTGAACGATTGGTAGAAATGATTAACCGTGATGATGCTTTTATTGCTTTGCCAAGTGGCTTGGGTACATTGGAGGAAATTTTTATTGTGCTACCTTGGGCGATCTTTAACATACACCAGAAACCGCTTGGACTATACAACGTTGATGGATTTTATGATTTTCTTTATGTGTTTCTTGATGATGCCCGGAGAAATGGGTTCGTGTCAAAACCTTTGAAAGAACTCCTCTTTACTGCCAGAACTGCTCCGGATCTAATTGACCAACTCATAGCCTATGAACCACAAGTTGATCCTATTCTTTCAAAGATAAATTGGTCCGAGGACGATCGTGGTAAGAGGCGTCGGATTAATCTGGATCTTAACCTTTAATTTCCTGTAGAATTTCAGCTAACCAGGTACTATCTTCTAAACTCTTCTTCTACTGTTTAAGACATTGGGGACAATGTCTCATTTAGGTTTGGGGGAGGAAATTAGTTGATCAGTACCTTGTTTTTAGTTTGTGTGTTGTTTTTATTTTTAGTCCAAAATTTTTCGAAAAATACAAAAAAAAAATTGAATTTTTTCTAAAATTACAAAAGTATTTTGACTAAAATGTGAAATTTGTAAGAGATAGCTGAGTAAAGAATTTCCACTCCTGAGACGTATCTCAAGCCTATTTTTGAAATAAGTTAATTATTGTTTATTTCCTTTTGAATTATTTAATTTGAAAATTCTCCATAAAACGGACTAAAATGGATCTTCATATGCTCAATTGACAGGTATTATCAACATATATAGTAACATACAGACATGAGCTAAAATTGAAAGTTTGTAATATTTAGTGCTTTAGTTTAATTGGAGGAAGCATCTCAAAATGCAATGGAGTAAAAAAAAAAAATTCTGAGATCCGAGTTATTAAGTATGTAAGGGTGTTTTAACACCTAGTGCCATAAAACCAACTGGTTTGGGAATCACTAGCCCAAAGCTCGCTACATAGATCAAAGATGCTGCAAAATATATATATCTGAAGTCTGAGTAATTAAGTCCGTAGGGGTGTCTTAACACCTGGTGCCCTAAAACAAACTGGTTTGGGAGCCACCGACCCAACACTCGTTACATAGACGGAAGATATTGTATATAAAAAAAAAAAATCAAAAATCAAAGAAACAAATCAGAAAAATGAAAAAAAAAAAAATTATTCCATTGCTACAAAAAAGTGTGAAATTTGATAGAACTTTAGGACAAAAATATTACTCTCTTATCAACTGCACTTATGACTGTTGTGGGCAAAAATGAGTTGTTTAATATTTTGTTGGCTGTGTATATGAAGAATGGTAAAAATAATCGGAGAATTTACTTATTCAGTAATTTAGAAAGAAACAAAACAACTAGTAACTTGGAGTAGAAATTTCACCTGATTAGTCACTAACTTCTTTATTCTCTTTTCTCTTGTCTTTTTGATTTTGTGTGCATTAGTTTCACTACCTTTTACTTTTGTAAATATTTTGTGGGTATCATTGCTGTAAACCCTCACGAGACTACAACTCGTCCACTAGGGACACCTAGGGTTTAAAGGCTTTTTGCATAGGCTAAATGCAACCGTGATCCCTACGAAAATGGCTTAGTTAAATTTTATTATGTTATTTTATTTTGTGTTTTGCTCGAGGACTAGCAAAATGTTAAGTTTGGGGGTGTGATGAGTGGTAAATCTATCACTATTTCCCACTCATTTAACTTAATATTTTGTATAGTTTCTTGAGTTTTGGAATATTTTGATGTGTTTTGTTTTATTTTGTAGATAAATAAAGTTTCAGGACACTCTGGAGGTGATTTGGGCCAAAACAGTGAAAATTGGCAAAAAGGGCATTTTGGTAATTTGCCGCGTCGCGACGCAAAGACCTTCCAGGTAGCGACGCCTAACGTGCTCCGAACACTGCTAACGTGCGCCGGGTCCACAAATCATAATCTGAGAAAAGTTTGACTTTGCTAACGTGCGATGTGCCACGTGTCACCATCACAGCCGATCTGCTAACATACGCCGTGCCACTTGTCATCATCCAACTGTGCCGACAGTCACCATCGTCACGTGTCACTCCACGTCATTGCCACGTCATCGTCCACATCACCAGGTTGACCGAGTCAACATGCCACCTCACTGCCACGTCATCATCAACCAATCACAGCGTGCCACGTGTCGCAATTCTATGGTGCCGACAGTCCAATTGCCACGTGTCGCCACGTCACCGCCATGTCATCGCCACGTTAGCATCAATTATTGGCTTTCTTATCCCCATCTGACACGTGGCGGATAAGAATCTAGCCGACCAATCAAAAGCCGCCACGTGTCACAATAATTGAGCCCCAGCCACCTTGCCACATGTCAGCTTATCCCCTTATCCAGAATCTGCAACCACCGACGACCAGAGCGTGCCACGTCGACAAAACGCGCGTCGCGACGCGAGCTGGGCGTCGTGACGCGCGACCCTTACTGATGCCTAAAAATAGAGCGCGAAATTCTAGTTTCAGTGGTACCACTCTCTCTCATTTCTTTGATGTAAATATGGAGTTTCTCGCTCTAGTTTCTTTTAATTTTAGTTTTGTAATTATGTTTTAATTATTTTTTGTAATAATAGTAATTTACTTTCTTATTTTTTACAGTTTTTACTATTCACCATGAGGAGGTAACTTCCTCAGCTAGGGTGAAAGGTAATTCTTTTACTATTGTTATTAGATTAATCTCCCTTAAATATAATATATTCACTATTTAAAATATTGACTTAAAAAGGATACCGCCAGATTGGTGTCGGTTGGTAATTCATTTTAATCTGGTTTAAACCTGACTAATCAAGGATACCGCCAGATTGGTCGGTTGGTAATTAAACTTTCTTACCGCCTATATGGCAGGTTCATGGACAAATCTTTTTACCGCCTTAATGGCTGGTTGGACTTAATTTGACTTAATCAGGTTACCGCCTATATGGCTGGTTGGTAATGTTATCACAAGTTTATATATTATATTATGGGAGATATCTAAATTAGTAGTAGTAAAAGTAATTCATTTTACCGTAGCATTTTATTTTATTGTAATTTACTTTTCAGCTTTTACTTTACTGCAATTACTTTTCAGCATTTTTACTTATGTCTTTTACTTTTAAGTTTTTATTAGCCATAGTTATGTGTCGTAACTAAGTTAGATATCTGGGGTGTGATGAATTTCAATATCATCGTTTATAGGGGTTAGATTATAGTTTGGGTAATATAAAGATTTATTTATTGAGTCTTAATCTTAATGCTTTTTCATTAACTGGCCATTAATAAAATTGATCTGGTAAATCTAAAATGAATTAGACATAGTGATTTTACGTTTCAGCCTTAGAGTCAATAGCCCCGATCTTCCTTGAGAATAGATAACCCTTTAATAGATTTCCTTACAGGATAGACATATACCTGTCGGGCGGGGTAGCCATAATTGGAACTTAAATTTAATGAATCCAGATAATTAGGTTGACATAGACATATGTTTCAAATGGGTTAAACTGGGTATTTGTGTCTGACCATCGACATAGGCTTACACATAATTTAGTGTTCCAGGTTAATAAATCAATATATTACCCAACTATAAAATAACCACTTCATCTTTTAAATGATATTGGAAGAAATCACAACCCTAAATAGTTTTAATATTGAATTTTCTTAAATATACTTTCGAACAATTTTATTTACTTGTTTTTTTTAATTTAGAATCGTCTCCATTTCAAATCAATCAAACAACATGTTAGATACTAGTAATCATTTGATCTCATAAAATTAATAGCTTAGATATTAAGTCCTCGTGGGATCGATATTTTTATACTACTTGAACAATATGTGCGCTTGCGTTATACGTGTGTGTTTACGCCGGTCAAGTAATAAAACACGCGTATATCGCAAGCGCACGTATCGTTCAAGTAGTATAAAAAGTATCGATCCCACGAGGACTTAATACCTAATCTATTAATTTTATGAGGTCAAATGATTACTAGTATCTAACAGGTTGTTTGAATTAATTTGAAAAATGACGATTCTAAATTTTAAAACAAGTAATTAAATTGTTCGAAAGTAGGTTTTAAGAAAATTCAATATTAAAAACTTTTAGGGTTGTGATTTCTTCCACTATCATTTAAAAGATGATGAGGTTATCTTAAAGTTGGGTAATATATTGATTTATTACCTGGAACACTAAATTATGTGTAAGCCTCTATCGATGGTCAGACACAAATACCCAGTTTAACCCAATTGAACCATATGTCTATGTCAACCAAATTATCTTTCACTATTATTTTTAAGGTTAGATACCGTTACTTGTATCTAATTTTCTTTTTACTTATTGTTTTTGTTTTCTGTGTTTCAGGTTCTCAGAAACTACATGAGACGAACCAGAAGCTTTGAACTCCGATCGCTTGACCCAGAAATTGAAAGAACCATCAGACAGTTGAGAAAGGGAAAGGCGAGAAGGCCAAGATGCTTTAGTCAACATGGAACCTGAACCTTTGGAGGATGCACCACCAATTCCCATTCGAGACAGAACCATTCGGATGGTTG
Source organism: Zanthoxylum bungeanum (assembly GCA_019454045.1). NCBI lineage: Eukaryota > Viridiplantae > Streptophyta > Magnoliopsida > Sapindales > Rutaceae > Zanthoxylum > Zanthoxylum bungeanum. The sequence continues at coordinate 24,685 of SKCR01040412.1, forward strand.
ACAGACTCATTTCATGTATTATACTTCCTCCCTTACCAGCAAATGCATGTGACATCAAAACTTGCATTCAGATGATTCAGCAGTCAGTTCAGTTTGGGGGGAATGAAACTGAAGATCCTAATACCCACATCAGCAACTTCCTTGAAGTTTGCGGCACTTTCAATTACAACCGAGAAGCTAAAGAAGCAATGCGACTGCGTGTTTTTCCAAACTCCTTGAAGGACAGAGCTAAAGCTTGGCAACATTCACTACCAGAAGGTTCTATCACAACTTGGAACACTTTAGCCACCAAATTTCTTGCAAAGTACTTTCCACCAGCCAGAACCGGAAAGCTGAGGAATGGCGTCACATCCTTTGTACAATAAGATTCAGAATCCCTCTGCGAAGCTTGGGAAAGGTACAAAGATTTGCTCCGGAAATGTCCTCACCATGAAATTCCAAAATGGCTTCAAGTCCAAACATTTTATAATGGACTTTCTGGAATAATGGAACCACAATCGATGCTGCTGCTGGAGGAGCTTTAATGGGAAAAGGAGAAGATCAAGTCTGTGACCTAATCGAAGAAATGGCCAACAACAATTCCTTGTGGCAACAGAAAGAAGCATGATCCAAAGAATTGCAGGAATTTATGAAAGTGGAGCCAATACAGCAGTCAACGTCAAGCTAGATCAGATATGCAAATTCATGGAGACTCTTACCACTGGATCCACAAGTTTACCTTATGGAGGAGCACCAGAGTCGAACCAACTTGAAGAGACGGTGAATTATGTCAACAATTTCAACAAATATGGGAACAATCCATATTCCAACATCTACAACCCACGGTAGAGGAATCATCCCAATTTTTCATGGAGCAACAATTCAGGCCAACAGCAGAACTATCCACCACCTGAATTCCAGCAACAGAACAAAAGCCAGGAGCAGGAAAATGAACCAGAAATAACAGAAGTGTTGACCTACTTTAAAAAGATAGAAGCAAAACACGACTCTCAAGCAGCAAGATATGATGCTATGTTTCAATCCCAAGCAGCATTAATTCAAAGTCAATCTGCTTCTATTAAAACACTGGAGAATCAAATTGGACAACTGGCAAATGCTCAAAGTTACAGACCGCCATGTACCCTTCCTAGCAACAAAGAGAAAAATCCAAGAAACATGGGGAATGAGCAATGTCATGCCATCATGTTAAAAAGTGGTACTGAAATCAACAAAGATGTTGGAGCCAAAACAGCTGCTGAGGAAGTTCCAAAAGAAACAAAGCAACAGATGGAGGAAAAAGAAGCAAAGGAAAAAGAATAGATCATTCTACCTCCACATTTTCCTCAACGTCTTCAGAAGAACAAATTGGACAAGCAGTTTTCTCGGTTCCTAGAAATCTTCAAAAAGCTGCATATCAACATTCCATTTGCAGAAGCGTTGGAACAAATGCCCAGCTATGCCAAATTCATGAAAGACATTCTTTCACGAAAGCAGAGATTGGGAGATTACGAGACAGTAGCATTATCAGAAGAATGCAGCGCTATCATTCAGAGGAAACTTCCCCCAAAGTTGAAAGATCCTGGCAGTTTCATTGTTCCTTGCACCATAGGAGAACATGACTTCTGTAAGGCTCTATGTGATCTAGGTGCGAGTGTTAACTTGATGCCTTTTTTCTATTTTCAGGAAATTACAGATTGGAGAAACAATTCCAACTTCAGTCTCACTACAACTTGCTGATAGAATGCTCGTATTTCCAAGAGGCGTAGTTGAGGATGTGCTGGTCAAGGTTGACAAATTCATTTTCCCAGCAGATTTTATTGTCCTTGATATGGAGGAAGACACAGACGTGCCAATCATTCTCGGGAGACCATTCTTGGCTACAGGTCGAACCATTATTGATGTACAAAAAAGAGAACTAACCATGAGGGTACATGACCAAGAAGTAACATTCAATGTTTTCAAGGCCATGAATTTCCCAGATGATGAAAAGAAGGAGGAATGTTTCAAACTTGATGTGATACACAGTACCATTCAGAACTCCATGCAATGCAAAGATCTACTGACAAACTTAAAACATGTCAATTGCCTGTGGAGCCTAAAGATAAAACGTCTTTTGTACTGAAGAAGCCAATTCTTGCACTACAAGCAATAGAAGAGAAAAGTTCTCCACCAGCTCAACGAATTGGAGGAATTTCACAATCAGCCTTTTGAGGATGCCAAATTATACAAAGAAAAGGGCAAGAAAAGACATGATGAGAAGTTAGTGCGAATACAACTGGAACCAGGGCAGAAGGTACTGTTAAACAAATCAAGGGTGAAACTCTTCCCATGGAAGCCAAAATCACGGTGGTCAGGTCCATTTGTGATCACCAAAGTTTTACCAGATAGAGCCGTTGAGATACATGATCCTGACTCCAAAAAACTTTCAAGGTTAAAACAAGCGTGTCAAACACTACTGGGGGAGAATCATTTGAGCGACAAAAAGAAAGTGTTACACTTTCAGATCCAGCCTAACGTTCGAAAAGTCTCGTCTAGTTGTAGACGTTAAACTTAGAGCTCGCACGGAGGCAACCCATGCAATTGTGTATATATTGTGATTTGGTGTGTTTTATTTTTGTGTGTTTATTTTTTGCAAGTTTAGTCATTTCAAGATGGAAGAAGCTCTCGCAAATCTTCACAAGTATTTCCTTCTCTCCCTCAAAAATCTCTGATGAGAGTCTACAAAGCTCGTTTGGAAGGGATGAGATTACTGATTATCAAAGGTATTCCTACTGACATTCGTTGGTATAATGAAGCACGCGTCCGATTGGCAGTGAGTCTATTGAATATTTTATTTGACATCTGTCTGGCTTAGGAAGGAGCACCTATGCTAAAAAGAGAAGATCCAAAAGAATATGTGTTTGTTATAAATGTGCTTGCATGTTTTGTAATACTCGTTGTCGTTCTTTAGGAATGGTGTCCGATAACCGCGAAGATAAGATTAACTTCATTAGGGATGGCTTGAGTAAGGAGTCTTTGGATGACATATCTAAAACTCTTGAGACGCATCCCAGTGGATGTGTGTATCATGAAATTCGCATGTTATATGCACAATTACAAAAGGAAAGACAACTGTTAAGTCTCGGGAATCTGACTCAAAAAGACCCTGTTTGCCAATTTATAAGAAAATTGGATGGGAAGCTTGTCCCTGATGCATAGACGTCAATCAAGCCGTTACTTTTCTTGTAAATATTATATCTCTTTGTCTTTTCCTGATAATTGTGATTTGTTTTGTTGTTTTCTTTTGTTTTCTTCTCTCTTCTCCGACAGGATCCAGACTTTTTTGATTATCACGATATTATTTTACTATTTTGCTACTAATCGTCATTTGGAAGATACTTGTGCTATTTTTACTCACCATTTTCAGGTATTATAAATTCAACTCATCATTGCACTTTTGAAGACATCCAGAGTAAAACATGGAAGCCACTTCAAGAAGACGAGTTGAAAACATCTGTGTGTTTTGAGGTAGTAGTGTTGGTGTTAAGCCACAATACGTAGAAGCAGCACAGGAATTGGGTCGAGTCTTAGCTGCAAGGAATATACACTTAGTATATGGCGGAGACAATCTTGGATTAATGGGGATCGTTTCAAAGGCCGTATATGAAGGAGGCAGTCACGTTTTGGGAATCATTCCAAAACCCTTGTGGAGGTAAATCTTATTGGACCATCAAACGGAGAGGAACTGATCGTGCCAGGTATGTCTGAACGATTGGTAGAAATGATTAACCGTGCTGATGCTTTTATTGCTTTGCCAGGTGGCTTGGGTACATTGGAGGAAATTTTTATTGTGCTATCTTGGGCGAACTTGAACTACAACACCAGAAACCGCTTGGACTATACAACGTTGATGGATTTTATGATTTTCTTTATGTGTTTCTTGATGATGCCCGGAGAAATGGTTCGTGTCAAAACCTTTGAAAGAACTCCTCTTTAACTGCCAAAACTGCTCCGGATCTAATTGACCAACTAATAGCCTATGAACCACAAGTTGATCCTATTATTTCAAAGATAAATTGGTCTGAGGACGATCGTGGTAAGAGGCGTCAGATAATCTGGATCTGATCTTAACCTTTAATTTCCTGTAGAATTTCAGCTAACCAGGTACTATCTTCTAAACTCTTCTTCTACTGTTTAAGACATTGGGGACAGTGTCTCATTTAGGTTTGGGGAGGAAATTAGTTGATCAGTACCTTGTTTTTAGTTTGTGTGTTGTTTTTTATTTTTAGTCGTCCAAAATTTTTCGAAAAATACAAAAAAAAAATTGAAATTTTTTCTAAAATTACAAAATTATTTTGTGTTTTTGTGTTTTATTTTGACTAAAAGGTGAAATTGGTAAGAGATAGCTGAGTAAGGAATTTCCACTCCTGAGACGTATCTCAAGCCTATTTTCGAAATAAGTAATTATTGTTTATTTCATTTTGAATTATTTAATTTGTAAATTCTCCATAAAACAGACTAAAACGGATCTTCATATGCTCAGTTGACAAGTATTATCAATATATATAGTAACATACGGACATGAGCTAAAATTGAAAAGTTTGTAATATTTAGTGCTCTAGTTTAATTGGAAGAAGCATCTCAAAAAGCAATGGAGTAAAAAAAAAAATCTGAGATCCGAGTTATTAAGTCTGTAAAGGTGTTTTAACACCTAGTGCCCTAAAACCAACTGGTTTGGGAGTCACTGGCCCAAAGTTCGCTACATAGATCAAAGATACTACAAAATATATATATCTGAAGTCTGAGTAATTAAGTCCGTAGGGGTGTCTTAACACCTGGTGCCCTAAAACCAACTGGTTTGGGAGCCACCGACCCAACACTCTTTACATAGAAGGAAGATATTGTATATAAATAAAAAAAAATCAAAAATCAAAGAAAAAAATCAGAAAAATGAAAAAAAAAAATTTATTCCATTGCTACAAAAAGGTGTGAAATCTGATAGAACTTTAGGACAAAAATATTACTCTCTTATCAACTGCACTTATGACTGTTGTGGGCAAAAATGAGTTGTTTAATATTTTGTTGGCTGTGTATATGAAGAATGGTAAAAATAATCGGAGAATTTACTTATTCAGTAATTTAGAAAAAAACAAAACAAATAGTAACTTGGAGTAGAAATTTCACCTGATTAGTCACTAACTTCTTTATTCTCTTTTCTCTTGTCTTTTTGCTTTTTGTGCATAGTTTTCACTACCTTTTACTTTTGTAAAATATTTGTGGGTATCATTGCTGTAAACCCTCACGAGACTACAACTCGTCCACTAGGGACACCTAGGGGTTTAAAGGCTTGTTGCATACGCTAAATGCAACCGTGATCCCTACGAAAAATGGCTTAGTTAAATTTTATTATGTTATTTTATTTTGCGTTTTGCTCGAAGACTAGCAAAATGTTAGGTTTGGGGGTGTGATGAGTGGTAAATCTATTACTATTTCTCACTCATTTAACTTAATATTTTGTATAGTTTCTTGAGTTTTGTGAATATTTTGATGTGTTTGTGTTATTTTGTAGATAAATAAAGTTTCAGGACACTCTGTAGGTGATTTGGGCCAAAACAGTGAAAATTGGCAAAAAAGGCATTTTGGTAATTGCCGCGTCGCGACGTCTAACGTGCGCCGAACAGTACTAACATGCGACGGGTCCATAAATCACAATCTGAGAAAAGTTTGACTTTGCTAACGTACGTCGTGCCACGTGTCAACATCAAAGCCGATTTGCTAACATGCGCCGTGCCACGTGTCATCATCCTATGGTGCCGACCGTCACCATCTCCACGTGTCACTCCACGTCATCGTCCACATCACCAGATTGACCGAGTCAACATGCCACCTCACTTCCACATCATCATCAACCAATTACAGCGTGCCACGTGTCGCAATTCTATGGTGACGATAGTCCAATTGCAACGTGTCGCCACGTCATCGCCAATTATTGGCTCTCTTATCCCTATCTGACACGTGGGGAATAAGAATCTAGCCGACCAATCAGAAGCCGCCACGTGTCACAATAATTGAGCCCCAACCACATTGCCACGTGTCACCTTATCCCCTTATCCAGAATCTGCAACCGACGAACCAGAGCGTGCCACGTCGACAAAACACGCGTCGCGACGCACGACCCTTACTGATGCCTATAAATAGAGCGCGAAATTCCACTTTCAGTGGTACCACTCTCTCTCATTTCTTTGATGTAAATATGGAGTTTCTCTCTCTAGTTTCTTTTAATTTTAGTTTTGTAATTAAATTTTAATTAATTTTTGTAATAATAGTAATTTACTTTCTTACTTTTTACAGTTTTTACTATTCACCATGATGAGGTAACTTCCCCAACTAGGGTGAAAGGTAATTCTTTTACTATTTCTATTTAGATTAATCTCCCTTAAATATAATATATTCACTATTTAAAATATTGACTTAAAAAGGATACCGCCAGATTGGTTGGTTGGTAATTCATTTTAATCTGGTTTAAACCTGACTAATCAAGGATACCGCCAGATTGTCGGTTGGTAATTAAACTTTCTTACTGCCTATATGGCAGGTTCATGGACAAATCTTTTTACCGCCTTAATGGCTGGTTGGACTTAATTTGACTTAATCAGGTTACCGCCAATATGGCTGGTTGGTAATGTTATCACAAGTTTATATATATATTATGGGAGATATCTAAATTAGTAATAGTAAAAGTAATTTCGTTTACCTTAGCATTTTATTTTTGTAATTTAATTTTCAGCTTTTACTTTACTGCAATTACTTTTCAGCTTTTACTTTATGTATTTTTACTTTTAAGTTTTTATTAGCCATAGTTATGTGTTGTAACTAAATTAGATATCTGGGGTTGTGATGAATTTCAATATCACCGGTTTATAATAGGTTAGATTATAGTTTGGGTAATATAAAGATTTATTTATTGAGTCTTAATCTTAATGATTTTTCATTAACTGGCCATTAATAAAATTGAACTGGGAAACTTAAAATGAACTAGACATAGGGATTTTAAGTTTAAGACCTTAGACTCAATAGCCCACGATCTTCCTTGAGGATAGATAACCCTTTAATAGATTTCCTTACAGGATAGATATACCTGTCGGGCGGGGGTAGCCATAATTGGAACTTAAACTTAATGAATCCAGATAATTTGGTTGACATAGACATATGGTTCATTTGGGTTAAACTGGGTATTTGTGTCTAACAATCGACAGAGGCTTACACATAATTAGTGTTCCAGGTTAATAAATCAATATATTACCCAACTTTAAGATAACCATTTCATCTTTTAAATGATAGAGGAAGAAATCACAACCCTAGATAGTTTTTAATATTGAATTTTCTTAAAACCTAGTTACGAACAATTTTATTTACTTGTTTTTTAATTTAGAATCATCACCATTTCAAATCAATCAAACAACCTGTTAGATACTAGTAATCATTTGACCTCATAAAATTAATAGATTAGGTATTAAGTCCTTGTGGGATCGATACTTTTTATACTACTTGAACGATACGTGCGCTTGCGTCATCGCCACGTCAGCATCAATTATTGGCTCTCTTATCCCTATCTGACACGTGGCGGATAAGAATCTAGCCGACCAATCAGAAGCCGCCATGTGTCACAATAATTGAGCCCCAACCACCTTGCCACGTGTCACCTTATCCCCTTATCCAGAATCTGCAACCGACGAACCAGAGCGTGCCACGTCGAAAAAATGCGCGTTGCGACGCGAGCTGGGCGTCGCGACGCGCGACCCTTACTGATGCCTATAAATAGAGCGCAAAATTCCAGTTTCAGTGGTACCACTCTCTCTCATCTCTTTGATGTAAAGAGGGAGTTTCTCTCTCTAGTTTCTTTTAGTTTTTAGTTTTTTTTAGTTTTGTAATTAATTTTAATTACGTTTTGTAATAATAGTATTTACGTTTTTACTTCTTACAATTTTTACTATTTATCATGAGGAGGTAACTTCCCCAGCTAGGGTGAAATGTAATTCTTTTACTATTGCTATTTAGATTAATCTCCCTTAAATATAATATATTCACTATTTAAAATATTGACTTAAAAAGGATACCGCCAGATTGGTCGGTTGGTAATTAAACTTTCTTACCGCCTATATGGCAGGTTCATGGACAAATCTTTTTAACCGCCGCCTTAATGGCTGGTTGGACTTAATTTGACTTAATCAGGATACCGCCTTTATGGCTGGTGGGTAATGTTATCACAAGTTTATATATTATATTAGGGAGATATCTAAATCAGTAGTAGTAAAAGTAATTCCTTTTACCGTAGCATTTTATTTATATTGTAATTTACTTTTCAGCTTTTACTTTACTGCAATTACTTTTCAGCATTTTTACTTTATGTCTTTTATTTTCAAGTTTTTACTAGCCCTAGTTATGTGTTGTAACTAAATTAGTTATCTGGGGTTGTGATGACTTTTAATATCACCGGTTTATAAGGGGTTAGATTATAGTTTGGGTAATATAAAGATTTATTTATTGAGTCTTAATCTTAATGCTTTTTTCATTAACTGGCCATTAATAAAATGATCTGGTAAATCTAAAATGAACTAGACATAGGTATTTTAGGTTTCAACCTTAGACTCAATAGCCCACGATCTTCCTTGAGGATAGATAACCCTTTAATAGATTTCCTTACAGGATAGACATATACCTGTCGGGCGGGGGTAGCCATAATTGGAACTTAAACTTAATGAATCCAGATAATTTGGTTGACATAGACATATGGTTCAATTGGGTTAAACTGGGTATTTGTGTCTAACCATCGACAGAGGCTTACACATAATTTAGTGTTCCAGGTTAATAAATCAATATATTACCCAACTTTAAGATAACCACTTCATCTTTTAAATGATAGAGGAAGAAATCACAACCCTAGTAGTTTTTAATATTGAATTTTCTTAAATCTACATTCGAACAATTTTATTTACTTGTTTTTTTTTTTTAAATTTAGAATCGTCACCATTTCAAATCAATCAAACAACCTGTTAGATACTAGTAATCATTTGACCTCATAAAATTAATAGCTTAGATATTAAGTCCTTGTGGGATCGATATTTTTATACTACTTGAACGATACGTGCGCTTGCGTTATACGTGTGTGTTTACGCCGGTCAAGCCTGGGACCTAATCGAAGAAATGGCCAACAACAATTCCTTGTGGCCAACAGAAAGGAGCATGATCCAAAGAATTGCAGGAATTTATGAAAGTGGAGCCAATACAACAGTCAACGTCAAGCTAGATCAGATATGCAAATTCATGGAGACTCTTACCACTGGATCCACAAGTTCACCATATGGTGGAGCACCAGAGTCGAACCAACTTGAAGAGACGGTGAATTATGTCAACAATTTCAACAGACATAGGAACAATCCATATTCCAACACCTACAACCCAGGGTGGAGGAATCATCCCAATTTTTCATGGAGCAACAATTCAGGCCAACATCAGAACTATCCACCACCTGAATTCCAGCAACAGAACAAAAGCCAGAAGCAGACAAATTAACCAGGAATAACAGAAGTGTTGACCCACTTGAAAAAGATAGAAGTAAAACACGACTCTCAAGCAGCAAGATATGATGCTATGTTTCAATCCCAAGCAGCATTAATTCAAAGTCAATCTGCTTCTATTAAAAAACTGGAGAATCAAATTGGACAACTGGAAAATGCTCAAAGTTACAGACTGCCAGGTACCCTTCCTAGCAATAAATAGCAAAATCCAAGAAACATGGGGAAGGAGCAATGTTATGCCATCATGTTAAAAAGTGGTACAGAAATCAACAAAGATGTTGGAGCCAAAACAGCTGAGGAAGTTCCAAAAGAAACAAAGCAACATATGGAGGAAAAAGAAGCAAACGAAAAAGAACAGATCATTCCACCTCCACATTTTCCTCAACGTCTTCAGAAGAACAAATTGGACAAGCAGTTTTCTCGGTTCTTGGAAATATTCAAAAAGCTGCATATCAACATTCCATTTGCAGAAGCGTTGGAACAAATGCCCAGCTATGCCAAATTCATGAAAGACATTCTGTCATGAAGGCGGAGATTGGGAGATTACGAGACAGTAGCATTATCAGAAGAATGCAGCGCTATCATTCAGAGGAAACTTCCCCCAAAGTTGAAAGATCCTGGCAGTTTCACTGTTCCTTGCACCATATGAGAACATGACTTCGGTAAGGCTCTGTGTGATCTAGGTGCGAGTGTTAACTTGATGCCTTTTTCTATTTTCAGGAAATTATAGATTGGAGAAACAATGCCAATTTCAGTCTCACTACAACTTGCTGATAGAACGCTCGTATTTCCAAGAGGCGTAGTTGAGGATGTGCTGGTAAAGGTTGACAAATTCATTTTCCCAGCAGATTTTATTGTCCTTGATATGAAGGAAGACGCAGGCGTGCCAATCATCATCGGGAGACCATTCTTGGCTACAGGTCGAACCATTATTGATGTACAAAAAGGAGAACTAACCATGAGGGTGCAGGACCAAGAAGTAACATTCAATGTTTTCAAGGCCATGAATTTCCAGATGATGAAAAGAAGGAGGAATGTTTCAAACTTGATGTGATACACAGTACCATTCAGAACTCCAATGCAATGCAAAGATCTACTGACAAACTTAAAACATGTCAATTGCCTGTGGAGCCTAAAGATAAAGCGTCTTTTGTACTGAAGAAGCCAATTCTTGCACTACAAGCAACAGAAGAGAAAAAGTTCTACCAGCTCAACGAATTGGAGGAATTTCACAATCAGCCTTTTGAGGATGCCAAATTATACAAAGAAAAGGGCAAGAAAAGACATGATGAGAAGTTAGTGCGCATACAACTGGAACCAGGGCAGAAGGTACTGTTAAACAAATCAAGGGTGAATTCTTCCCATGGAAGCCAAAATCACGGTGGTCAGGTCCATTTGTGATCACCAATTTTTACCAGATAGAGCCGTTGAGATACAGGATCCTGACTCCAACAAAACTTTCAAGGTTAAAAACAAGCGTGTCAAGCACTAATGGGGAGAATCATTTGAGCGACAAAAAGAAAGTGTTACACTTGCAGATCCAGCCTAACGTTCGAAAAGTCACGTCTAGTTGTAGACATTAAACTTAGAGCTCGCAGGGAGGCAACCCATGCAATTTGTGTATATATTGTGATTTGGTGTGTTTTATTTTTGTGTGTTTAATTTTTGCAGGTTTAGTCATTTCAAGATGGAAGAAGCTCTCGCAAATCTTCACAAGCAATTTCCTTCTCTCCCTCAAAAATCTCTGATGAAAGTCTACAAAGCTCGTTTGGAACGGATGAGATTACTGATGATCAAAGGTATTCCTACTGACATTCGTTGGTTAATTGAAGCACGGGTCCGATTGGCAGGTGAGTCTATTGACTCTTTTATTTCACATCTGCCTGGCTTAGGAAGGATCACCTATGCTAAAAATAGAAGAGCCAAAAGAATTCGTGTTTGTTATAAATGTGCTCGCATGTTTTGTAATACTCGTTGTCGTTATTTAGGAATGGTGTCCGATAACCGCGAAGATAAGATTAACTTCATTAGGTATGGCTTGAGTAAGGAGTCTTTGGATGACATATCTAAAACTTTTGAGACGCATCCCAGTGGATGTGTCTATCATGAAATTTGCATGTTATATGCACAATTCCAAAAGGAAAGACAACGGGAATCTGACTCAAAAAGACCCTGTTTGCCAATTTATAAGAAAATTGGATGGGAAGCTTGTCTCTGACGCATAGACGTCAATCAAGCCGTTACTTTTCTTGTAATTATTATATCTCTTTGTCTTTTCCTGATAATTGTGATTTGTTTTGTTGTTTTCTTTTGTTTTCTCCGACAGGATCCAGACCTTTTTGATTATCACGATATTATTTTACTATTTTGCTACTAATCGTCATTTGGAAGATACTTGTGCTATTTTTACTCACCATTTTCAGGTATTATTAATTCAACTCATCATTGCACTTTTGAAGACATCCACAGTAAAACATGGAAGCCACTTCAAGAAGACGAGTTGAAAACATCTGTGTGTTTTGCGGTAGTAGTGTTGGTGTTAAGCCACAATACGTAGAAGCAGCACATGAATTGGGTCGAGTCTTAACTGCAAGGAATATGCACTTAGTATATGGCGGAGGCAATCTTGGACTAATGGGGATCATTTCAAAGGCCGTACAGAAAGGAGGCAGTCACGTTTTGGGAATCATTCCAAAACCCTTGGTGGAGGCAAATCTTATTGGACCATCAAACGGAGAGGAACTGATCGTGCCAGGTATGTCTGAACGATTGGTAGAAATGATTAACCGTGCTGATGCTTTTATTGCTTTGCCAGGTGGCTTGGGTACATTGGAGGAAATTTTTATTGTGCTATCTTGGGCGAACATAAACATACACCAGAAACCGCTTGGACTATACAACGTTGATGGATTTTATGATTTTCTTTATGTGTTTCTTGATGATGCCCGGAGAAATGGGTTCGTGTCAAAACCTTTGAAAGAACTCCTCTTTACTGCCAGAACTGCTCCGGATCTAATTGACCAACTCATAGCCTATGAACCACAAGTTGATCCTATTCTTTCAAAGGTTTTGACACGAACCCATTTCTCCGGGCATCATCAAGAAACACATAAAGAAAATCATAAAATCCATCAACGTTGTATAGTCCAAGCGGTTTCTGGTGTACGTTCAAGTTCGCCCAAGATAGCACAATAAAAATTTTGATGTGTTTTGTGTTATTTTGTAGATAAATAAAATATCTACAAAATATTTTGTATAGTTTCTTGAGTTTTATGAATATTTTGATGTGTTTTGTGTTATTTTGTAGATAAATAAAGTTTCAGGACACTCTGGAGGTGATTTGGGCCAAAACAGTGAAAATTGGCAAAAATGGCATTTTGGTAATTTGCCGCGTCGCGACGCCTAACGTGCGCCGAACAGTGCTAACGTGCGCCGGGTCCACAAATCAGAATCTGAGAAAAGTTTGACTTTGCTAACTTGCACCGTGCCACGTGTCACCATCACAGCCGATCTGCTAACATGCGTCGTGCCACGTGTCATCATCCTAAGGTGCCGACAGTCACCATCGCCATGTGTCACTCCACGTCATTGCCACGTCATCATCCACATCACCAGGTTGACCAAGTCAACATGCCACCTCACTGCCACGTCATCATCAACCAATCACAGCGTGCCACGTGTCACAATTCTATGGTGACGACAGTCCAATTGCCACATGTCGCCACGTCACCGCCACATCATCGCCACGTAAGCATCAATTATTGGCTCTCTTTTCCCTATCTGTCACGTGGCGGATAAGAATCTAGCCGACCAATCAGAAGCCGCCATGTGTCACAATAATTGAGCCCCAACCACTTTACCACGTGTCACCTTATCCCCTTATCCAGAATCTGCAACCGACGAACCAGAGCGTGCCACGTCGACAAAACGCGCGTCGCGATGCGAGATGGGCGTCCCGACGCACGACTCTTACTGATGCCTATAAATAGAGCGCGAAATTCCAGTTTCAATGGTACCATTCTCTCTCATTTCTTTGATGTAAATATGGAGTTCTCTCTCTAGTTTCTTTTAATTTTAGTTTTGTAATTAAATTTTAATTATTTTTTGTAATAATAGTAATTTACTTTCTTACTTTTTACAGTTTTTACTATTCACCATGAGGAGGTAACTTCCCCAACTAGAGTGAAAGGTAATTCTTTTACTATTTCTATTTAGATTAATCTCCCTTAAATATAATATATTCACTATTTAAAATATTGACTTAAAAAGGATACTGCCAGATTGGTCGGTTGGTAATTCATTTTAATCTGGTTTAAACCTGACTAATCAAGGATAACGCCAAATTGGTCGGTTGGTAATTAAACTTTCTTACCGCCTATATGGCAGGTTCATGGACAAATCTTTTTACCGCCTTAATGGCTGGTTGGACTTAATTTGACTTAATCAGGATACCGCCTTTATGGCTGGTTGGTAATGTTATCACAAGTTTATATATTATATTATGGGAGATATCTAAATTAGTAGTAGTAAAAGTAATTCCTTTTACCTTAGCATTTTATTTTATTGTAATTTACTTTTCAGTATTTACTTTACCGCATTTTTACTTTATGTCTTTTATTTTCAAGTTTTTACTAGCCCTAGTTATGTGTTGTAACTAAATTAGTTATCTGGGGTTGTGATGACTTTTAATATCACTGGTTTATATGGGGTTAGATTATAGTTTGGGTAATATAAAGATTTATTTATTGAGTCTTAATCTTAATGCTTTTTCATTAATTGGCCATTAATAAAATTGATCTGGTAAATCTAAAATGAACTAGACATAGGGATTTTAGGTTTCAGCCTTAGACTCAATAGCCCACGATCTTCCTTGAGGATAGATAACCCTTTATAGATTTCCTTACAGGATAGACATATACCTGTCGGGGGGGGGTAGCCATAATTGGAACTTAAACTTAATGAATCGAGATAATTTGGTTGACATAGACATATGGTTCAATTGGGTTAAACTGGGTATTTGTGTCTAACCATCGACATAGGCTTACACATAATTTAATGTTCCAGGTTAATAAATCAATATATTACCCAACTATAAAATAACCACTTCATCTTTTAAATGATATTGGAATAAATCACAACCCTAGATAGTTTTTAATATTGAATTTTCTTAAATCTACTTTCGAACAATTTTATTTACTTTTTTTTTTTTTAAATTTAGAATCGTCACCATTTCAAATCAATCAAACAACCTGTTAGATACTAGTAATCATTTGACCTCATAAAATTAATAGCTTAGATATTAAAACCTCGTGGGATCGATATTTTTATACTACTTGAACGATACGTGCGCTTGCGTTATACGTGTGTGTTTACGCCGATCAATTATCGCCATTCAGTTTCTCACCCTTGTTGAGTTCAGCGATAATGTTCTTTGTTGCGGAAGCCATTAAAAAGCACAAAGTTTCTACAGACATTCATGCACAATTGTTAATACTTTTGTTTATTTTATCATGAAATGAATTATGTTTAATAAAATTCTTCAATGGGGTTAGAGTCAAAAGGCCACTATGTGTCCAATCATCATCCAATTACCCAATGTAAAAATATTATCAACATAATCAATCATGTAAAATCATTCTCTAAAAAATTACATAAATATTTAGAACCTCTTAATCATGTGACAATTAATGTACATGACACTTATTGATTTAATTACATAAATTAAATTCAACATAGAACATTCATACATATAAATACAATATTTACATGCTGTGAAATAACAAATCATTACACACAGAAATAACATGATAAAATTAATATTTTACAATAATAATTTTCCGAGTTTTAGAGTCCCAACTCATATATGTTTTAGGATACGAATCCTCAAACACTTTGGGTAACTCGTAATTGATCTTGGACAGCCATGGAAAACCTATAGCAAATTTAGGATCCTTACAACGATTCCGAGACATCAAAGGAAAATTTTTCCATTTCCATCAACATGTCTAATATCATCTCTCGGTATGTGGGTGTCGTAATCATTTTTGCAATTCTTCGAATAATCGCCATGATTTTTCTGCAACAAATACAAGGAAAAATCAATACAATGAAACACAAAGTTACATTGACTAAAATAAACATCACAAAGATATTCATTTTCATAAACACAAACTTTATATGATAAAACAAATTTATCGTGGTCGATTAAAATATTTTGCAAAAAGGATTAGACTTTTAATCATGACGGATCGGAATTACCGAAGCAAACCGATACAGACATGACCAACACGGGCCTACACAGATTTCCACGCGCCATCCACGCGCCACATGAGTGGATCACGCGCCGGCCACTGGCTCACACTCGCCCTCAAGCGCTCTCACGCGCCGGCCAGGTTCAATTTACTTTCACGCGCAGACGACATGTCGTCCGCTTGTTCGGTGGCCGTATGACATGTCGTTTTAATCTAATAATGCCAGCCGACTTGTCGGTTGACATGTTGCAGATGAAATGTCGTCCTTCTCGGTGTTATGCGTACGACTTGTCGTACATAAACCGGATGACATGTCGTCTGCAAACCAGGAACACGTACGACATGTCGTACAGAATCTGGACGACTTGTCGTCCTCTCCTCTAAATAACGGATGACATGTAGTACGGCTCTTCTGGGAGTGTTTTTCTGGGTAAAAACATATTCAACTAGCCAAATTCTAGGGTCCATATCTTTCTCAATATTTATCCAAATTAAGTAAATGATATACCAAATTGAAGATCTCATGACCTAGTTTTCAAAACATATTTGAACATGCGATTATCAATTTTCTACAGAGAGTTATTACGGCCCAAAGTTGGAAGAAAATCATTTTTGTAAAAACAAAAACCAGAAGCATTTTTAACAACTTTCATGCATGTTTATGCAATTTTTGTGTAATCCAACTAGAATACATGCATTTAAGCTCTGATACCAATGTTAGGAAACATAATTCCTAATATATTTACATATTTGTCCTCTTAGGATCTAACCATACATGTATTACTAGTCCTAAATTTATTTACAAACTAATTGAAATAAATCTATATTAACCACAACACAATTACATACCTTTAAACTTGTAGAGACCTCTTAATCAAACTTAATTGATTGCTTAACTCAATAAGCAAATGATCTTATTTATAGGAGGGAAACCAAGTCACTATTAGCTCACATGCATGGATTACTATTAATCTTTGATTACTATTTAATCACATGTATTGATTACTATGTAATCACATGTATTTGGATGCATAATGACTTTCTCTAACCCTTCCAAAAATGTTACCATCATGGGTGTACCATATGTTCCTCACTTAACATTTTACTAATTGTTGTTACTTAACAACTCTTGTTGTTACTTAATTATTTAATTAACAACTCTTGTTGTTACTTAATAATTTCCAACATGAAATTATTACTAATTGTTGTTGTTTAACAACACCAAATAATTCTCAATCAACAATTTCCAACACTTTTAAAGTTGTGGGTTACTGTCATTGAAGTTGGGTTACTGTCATATACATTGTGCTCATCTCCATTGTCATATTATACTACACTATATTGTAGTATGAATTCAATCAATTAGATTGAAAATTATGTTAAGGGTGCCTGTTAAGAATCTTGGAGTTTCATATTTGGATCTTTATGTGTTTATTTCTGCTTCAATGTATGAGAAAATCATTTTCTGGATTGATAAAGCAATTTTAAAACTTTTAAAGTTGTAAATGAGAAGAATTGTTTAATTTTCTGGTTTTCATTTTCTATGCACCTTTATTGCTTCTAAGTCTTAACGGTCGCTCTGACACCATTGCTATATTCTTTTGGTTTCGTATTTAGACGTACTGATTCAATTTTCTGTTGACAGTTTTAATTCCTTCTAAGAAGAAAATAGCAGTCTGAAATCATGAGTGAACAAATTTTGGCACCCCATGGATTGAGTGATGAAGAAGATACTGTGGCAACAGAGCAAGTGCGGCAGAATAGGAAAAAAATCATCGTCTGTAAGATCTCCAACAGCGCCAAGATGGGCAACATTTCTTTAGACTTGAAAATAATATAGGGAAATCCAAGTGTAATTATTGTGGTAAAGAATGAATATGTATGTGGAAAAACAACTAGTGACAGTACTACCGATATGAAAAGGCATTTCGAAAAATGTAAAGAATATCAGAATATTTTGAAAGATGAAAGTCAACCAGTTTTTGGGAAGGATGTTGAGGATGGGTCTGAACATGGAAGTAATGTTGTGCCTAGTTGATGGAGTCAGGATGCATGTAGAAAAACACTAGTTAAAATGATTATTAATGATGAATTATCATTTGCTTTTGTGGAGAATAAAGGATTTCGATGTTTTTGTGATGTCTAAATTCATAAATTTAATGTCCCATCCCGAATAACTATTTCTAGAGATATTATGCAATTGTTCCTAGATGAGAAGGCCATTTTAAAGATTATGTTGAGTAATAATACGAAAAGAGTTTCTCTAACTACTGATATATGGACTTCGATTCAGAATTTAGTTATATGGTTATCACATGTCATTTTATTGATAGTAATTTGCATCTGCATAGAAGGATTTTGAGTTTTACAAGGATTGAAGATCATAGAGGGGACACGATTGGGAAGAGAATTAAGACATGTTTGCTTGATTGGGGACATGTCATTTTATTGATAGCTTTGTGGGTAATTTTGAAGGTGAGTCCCCTTCTGTGAGATATAGCAAGATGGCAAAGAATAAAAATAGTATGGATGTATCAAATGAAGTGGAGAAATACTTGACTGATGTTTTTGAAAGTCAATCTAATCCAAATTTTAATATTTTATTACGGTGGAGGTTGAATTCTTCTAAGTATCTAATTTTGGCACATGTAACAAGTGATTTCCTTGCAATCCCAATATCTATTCTGGTTTCTGAGTCTGCCTTTAGTACTGGGGGTTGTGTTCTAGATCAATATAGGAGATTTTTGACTTCAAAAATAGTTGAAGCCTTGATATGTGTACAAAATTGGTTACAATCTCAGTTTTTGTTGGACAACACAGTCAAACTTGAAACGTTGATCGAATAATATGATTTTTATGAAAAGATTGAAGCATATCAGATTTAAACAATAATCCACACTTATGATTTAGATATCTTTTAGTAATTTCTAAATTTACTATATAAATATATATATATATATATATATATATATATATATATATAGAGAGAGAGAGAATAAAAAACACCACAGCCAGAGCATTTTCCTGCTACTTAAGCGTTAGACATGGATAACTGAAGATGTTTTGTGCTTCTTCACTCCGAAACTCTCATGGAGCATTCTTGATGTCAGTTATGCTAGTTTGGTTTTGAAGAATTTATTTTGGTTATTATGCTTCAATCTTGATGTCAATCTTGTTTTGGTCATTTTGCTTGTACGGTTGTGCCATTGTGGTAGTTGATAATCTTGACTGTTGAGACTTACGGATTTTGTTTTCGTAGTTATGTCTTGTAGAATTATTGTAAAATGTATTCTGCTACTCAAGTTGATGTTTGTGAAGACTTTTGTACAATTAGGTCCAAGTTGTTAAGTTATGGGTTCGGTTCGATTCGATTAAGAATTGAATCAGTTCATGATATTTTAGAATCGAAACATACCTAATTAAATAGGTATCCTTTTTATCGGTTCCTAATTGGTTCTGGTCCAATTCCGAGTTTAAATAGGATACCCTAATCATATATTTGAGATTGAAAAGCATGTGTTTAACCAATCGATTCTTTTCTTTTGGGTTTGTAATTCTTAATTATTACAGTAAGCCAGTAATATCTAGAATGCCAAGAAGATCATGTACCCATGCAGAGCTGTCCAACATCAGTAGATGTAGCTCTGATATTTTTTTTCTTCTTCTGATAACAAGTTAAGTACTTCAGCTTTACCGGAGACATGCAGAAAGTGAGTTGACTTGGACATAGATGGCAATTTCTAAGAATTGTTTGTAGCAATAACACATTTAGCTTTTATCTTAGAATGAGTTCGGCTTCTGTTTGTGTTGAATTTTTGACAGCTTTTATATGAATGTAGCTTCAACTGTTTTTTTTTTTTAAAAAGAAAATCATTTCATTAACAGAAACTAAAATTACAGAAATAAAAGATGGGAAATTTCCCACCTCTTGATCATTGATTGTAGCCGTACCAACAATGATTTTGATTTTGCTTTTCCTAGAGGGCTTCCATTTTTCGTCCTCCTATCGGCCACTTGATGAGTGGTAATTCTATCACTATTTCCCACTCATTTAACCTAATATTTTGTATAGATTCTTGAGTTTTGTGAATATTTTGATGTATTTTGTGTTATTTTGTAGATAAATAAAGTTTCAGGACATTATGGAGGTGATTTTGAGCAAAACAGTGAAAATTGGAAAAAAAAAGGCATTTTGGTAATTTGGGCGCGTCGCGACGCCTAACATGCACCAGAGCTGCTAACGTGCGCCGGGTCAATGGGTCAGAATTTGAGAAGTTTGACTTTGCTAACGTGCGTCGTGCCACGTGTCACCATCACAACCGATATGCTAACGTGCACCGTGCCACGTGTCATCATCCTACGGTGCCGACAATCACCATTGCCATGTGTCACTCCACATCAGCGTCCACATCATCAGTTGACCGAGTCAACTTGCCACCTCACCACCACGTCATCATCAACCAATCACGCCTTGTCACGTGTCGCAATCCTAATGTGCCGACACTCTCTTTCGCCACGTCATGCCACGTCAGCATAATAATTGAGCACTCAGCGGCCTCTCCACGTGTCGCCTTATCTTCTTATCCGAATTGCCACGTGTCAAGCCCTCAGCGTGCCACGCCTAACTGTTTCAGCGTCACGACGCTATAATCCTTGGCGTCACGACGCCCGAAGCCTATCCGCGCCTATAAATTGAGCTCGAGATTTCAGTTTCAGTTGTACCATTCTCTCTCATTTCTTTGATGTAAATAAGAAGCCTTCTCTCTAGTTTCTTTTAATTTAAGTTTTGTAATTTAATTTTAATTACGTTCTGTAATAATAGTAATTTACTTTCTTTATTTTTACTGTTTTTACTATTCAACCATGAGGAGGTAACTTCCCTCTGCTAAGGTGAAAGATAATTCTTTTACTATTACTATTTAGATTAATCTCCCTTAAAAATAATATATTCACTATTTAAAATTTGGCTTAAAAAGGATACCGCCATATTGGTCGGTTGGTAATTCATTTTAATCTGGTTTAAACCTGACTAATCAAGAATACCGCCAAATTGGTTGGTTGGTAATTTAATTTTGGTTCCGCCTTTATGGCTGGATTATGGACAGATATTACCGCCTTAATGGCTGGTTGGACTTAATTTGAATTAATCAGGTTACCCTCTATATGGCTGGTTGGTAATATTAACACAAGTTTATATATTATTGTATTGGAGATATCTAAATAGTAAATAGTAAAAGTAATTCATTTTACCTTAGCATTTCATTTTATTTTACTTTTCAATTTCTACTTTACCGCATTTTACTTTTGGCATTTTTACTTTATGTCTTTTATTTTACTAGCCCTAGTTATGTGTTGTAACTAAATTAGTTATCTAGGTGTGGGAACACAGGAACTGGGCGACGCATGCTGTCCCGGGCTCGCGGCCCGGTCGGGAGTACGGAGTAGCCCGCGGGGGACTAAACCGGAGAATATGGAGTCGCCACCCGGTGTGAACCGGGAAAATGAGATTTAAGGCCGCACTCACCCCTCGCAAGGGAAGACCTCAAACCGTTTGGGTTCGGAATGGTCCCTTACTTATGTCACTTGTAATGAAAGGATTATGTAATAATTTAATCAGGTTTAAGTCACACTTATTTCCAAGAGTATCATGCTTCTAAATTCACATACATACATCAACAAGTTCATCACAACATGCAACATCACATGGCAATCTCATGAATATTTCTCAATCATATGATAGGGGAAACTAAAAACAACCTAATCATGCTTGAGTACTACCTCATGAACATATTACCCAAAAACATGCTAACAACCTAATCATGATTGAATATCATCCCAAGAACACATCGAATGGGTGAATGCAGGAATACAAATAATATGGTTGGCTACATAATGCAATGGCGATCATCCAAAAGGCAGTTGTGCATGAAATATGATGAGACAGACTCAGTTCAGTGGGTGCACGTTCGCGTAGCGTTTGTAAACGCGTTCGAACGGTAAACAGAAGGTTCGCGTTCGTATATCGTTCGAGAACGCGTTCGAACGGAACCAGACCTGATGCATGATAAGATTAAGAAAGTGCGTGTGCGTTCGCGTAGCGTTCGAGAACGCGTTCGAACAGTAAACAGAAGGTTCGCGTTCGTGTAGCGTTTGAGAACGCGTTTGAACGGAACCAGACCTGATGCATACAACACAAAGAATAAAGACAACAATGTCAAGCTCAGTATGTCCGATCAAACGTATCTCACATCCAACCGAACACACATCAACCGGCGCGGCAAAGCATCGTGGTAAAGGGCTTTAACCCCTCCCCATAGGGGATCTTTCATTCCACTTACTAAGCCCATGTGCTCGATTGAATCATGCATATAAGGAATTAAAAGCAATAATATCAAACGTAGTATGTCCGATTGAACGTATCTTGCATTCAACCGAACACGCATCAACCGGCGCGGCAAAGCATCGTGGTAAAGGGCTTTAACCCCTCCCCATAGGGGATCTTTCATTCCACTTACTAAGCCCATGCGCTTGATTGAATCATGCATACAAAGAATTAAAAGCAATAATATCAAACGTAGTATGCCCGATTGAACGTATCTTGCATTCAACCGAACACACATCAACCGGCGCGGCGAAGTATCGTGGTAAAGGGCTTTAACCCCTCCCCATATGGGATCTTTCATTCCACTTACTAAGCCCATGCACTCGATTGAATCATACATAAATAAGCAACATGTAGAATTCAAGTGACGAAAAATAAATAAATAAATCAAAGCAACATGAAACAAAAGAAGGTGCCATTTACTCAAGCGGTACGTGGAGTTGTATCCCAAGTACAGACCGAACTACCGTCCATTCGGATTCGGCTACGGAATTTATGTCTGGGTTTCCATCCGATATACCACGAGAGTTGACACATCTCTCATTTTATCCCAAAGCCACAACATACAACATCTCAATTCATGCATATTTATCTACTCAAGGGCCACAACATGCATTTCAACATGACAATCATGCAAGCAATACTTAATAAATAATACCAATAAAACAGAAAACGAATGTGGAAAATACCCTCAGGTCTAACCTTTTATGTCGAATTTCGGACTCGCGTTTCACGGCCGTCGGAAGGGCTATCACACCGCAACTTTTCTGGTTCACTGGTTTGCGTTTTACCTTGCTGTTTCGCTGCTTAAGCTACTGTTTTGACCTCCGTTTTGCTGCTTTTTCCTCGTGGTTTCGTTGCCGTATTGTTGTCGTATTTTGGTCACTGTTTTGGTGTTTTAGGCTACTGTTTGTGTGTGTTTTGGGCTGCTGTTGTGGGTTAATTCAGAGACTATTTTCAGGGTGATAAGGGACTGTTTCGAAAGTTATGTGGACTGGTTTGGGGCTGTTGTTTTGGTGACAGTTTTGAAGGGTAAGGCTGTTTGTTTGGGATGATTTAGGCGTGCAGTGTAGGGGGGTTTCCACGGCAGTTTTGGGGCTGGACAGAGGGTATTTTATGTGCAGTGTAGGGGCTATTTGAGGGGCCAATTTTGGTGGTTATAGGGTGTGGTTTAAGGCAGGATCTGCGACTGTTTCAAAGAGGATTTAAGGGCTGCTGGCTTACGTGTTTGAGCTTGGGTGCATGAGGCTATGTGTGAGAGTTAGGTGGCTGTTTTACGTGGAGTGTGGACTGTGTTGAAGGCTACGCTACGTGAGAAGGCAGGCATGAGGGCTTGTCAACGTGACTAGGGCTGTGTTTTGTGGACTGCATGTGCGTGTTGGCTATAAGGGAGTGGGTTGAGGGCTGTTATGGCTTTTACGTGAGGTTGGGGCATGTGGCGTTTGTGTTGGCGTGGAAGAGTCATTTGCTTAGGGCTTCTTCAGGGTTTCACGCGTGGAAGGTTTATATGCTCATGGAGGGATGAAGCCGTGGAGGGCAGTGAAGGTTTCTTCTTTTGTTGTTTACGTGAAGGGCTGGTAGGGTTTATTTTGTTCTTATTTTGTTCTTATTGGCCGTGTGTGGTGAGAGTTGAGAGGTAGCCTTTAGGGTTTAGTTTTGTGTTATTTTTATAGTGTGAGGGTAGGGTTTGCATGGATAGGGATTTTATTTAGTGTTAAAGAAGGAAAGTCAAAGATTGAAGGGGGACAAGGTTAATTCAAATTAGGAAGGTGATATCTTTAATTGGTGTTGATTAGGCATTTAATTTGTTAGATTAGGAAGTCAATATTTTAGATTGGTATATAATTTTATTTAGTTAGGAATAATTATATTTGATTTGTTTAAATTAGGCATATACTTATTTTATGTTTGGTAAATATTTTATTTATTTATTTAATTAATATAATTAATATTTTATTTAGTAAATGTTTTAATTTAATTAATAATTATTTAATTTGGGGTGTGTATTAAAGGCTATGGGCGTGTGGGCCTTGGTTAGGTGGGTGGGCTTGGCTAGGTGTTTTGATGTTTTAATTATTTTAATTTGTGACATACATTAATTATTTCTTTGGATTGGGCTTGGACTAAGGTACATACATTAATTATTTCTTTGGATTGGGCTTGGACTAAGGTTAAGTGATTTGCGGGGTTTTGGGCCGAGAATAAATTTTAAAACGGAACACCAACAAGTAACCCGAAGCTAAACCAGCGAACTTAATCCGACTATGAGTCAATTCTTGACTCCTCCCTTCTGACATCTGTTTCGCGCGGTTTCCGCGATTTAAAAGGTAGTGCCTCCAAATGAGACTCATCATCGGGTTTCACATGCAAAAATGCAATGCCTACAGTCGCCCCCACTTTGATGGGACTTGTGCAGTGTGTGACAGTGACAATCCTATCAAAGTACATGCAATGCATTTTCACTTACCTGGCTCGCCAGCTGTCTGCTGGTTTGCCTGCTGTGTTGAGTTGAGTTGATCTGGTTGTACCATTTTCGGTATGCTAAACCCCATTTCCGAGGCGTTGCTGAAGTGATGTCTATCCATTTTCGAACTGTGCTCCATTTTTGGAGTGCCATTTTCGGCGACTGATGAGATAATGGTCCATTTTCGAACCGTGCTCCATTTTCGGAGTGCCATTTTCAGCGAAATGAGATGATGGTCCATTTCGAACCGTGCTCCATTTTCGGAGTGCTATTTTCGGCGAGATGTGATAATGGTCAATTTCGAACCGTGCTCCATTTTTCGGAGTGCCATTTTCGGCGAGTGATAGTAGTCCATTTTCGAACCGTGCTCCATTTTCGGAGTGCTATTTTCGGCGAGATGTGATAATGGTCCATTTCGAACCGTGACTGATATGAGAGGGGTCAATCTCTGAACCATTGCTGAGGAGAGATAGTCCATTTCCGAACCAATACTGATATGAGAGTGGTCCATTTTTGAACCGTTGCTGATGAGAGATAGTCCATTTCCGAACCAATACTGATATGAGAGTGGTCCATTTCCGAACTGTTACTGATATGAGAGTGGTCCATTTTCGAACCGTTGCTGATGAGAGATAGTCCATTTCTGAACCGATACTGATATGAGAATAGTCCATTTCCGAACTGTTACTGATATGAGAGTGGTCCATTTTCGAACCGTTGCTGATGAGAGTGGTCCATTTTCGAACCCTTGCTGATGAGAGATAGTCCATTTCCGAACCGTTGCTGATGAGAGTGGTCCATTTTCGAACCGTTCCTGATGAAAGATAGTCCATTTCCGAACCATTACTGATATGAGAGTGGTCCATTTCCGAACCGTGCTCCATTCTTGGAGTGCCATTCCCGGCTTGTTCATTCTCGAACTGTGTTTCCATTCTTAGAGTGCCATTCCCGGCTTGTTCATTCTCGAATTGTGTTTCC
Source organism: Zanthoxylum bungeanum (assembly GCA_019454045.1). Taxonomy (NCBI): domain Eukaryota; kingdom Viridiplantae; phylum Streptophyta; class Magnoliopsida; order Sapindales; family Rutaceae; genus Zanthoxylum; species Zanthoxylum bungeanum. The sequence goes on from SKCR01040412.1 coordinate 50,296, forward strand.
ATTCTTTGAGTGCCATTCCTGGCTAAACTGATACTGATGCTGATGTGGGCCTCGTTCCCAGAGTGATGCTGATGTGGGCCTCGCCCCCAGAATGATGTGGGCCTCGCCTCAAACTGATACTGATATGGGCCTCGCCCCTGGGACTCATCCCCAAGACTGAAACTGATATGGGCCTCGCCCCCAACTGATACTGATATGGGCCTCGCCCCTAGACTGATACTGCTGATATGGGCCTCGCCCCCAGACTGATACAGTACTGTCGCTGTTTCTGATTGGTTTGTCTTTGCCGCTTTCTCTCTTTCTGCTTCAAAACCTGTGAATACAAAGCAAAACAAACACAAAAGAATGCAAAGTATGTTACGTGTATGCATGCATACATGAATGAGTTTCCTATCCCGTTGGGTTAGGTCTTCCGCCAATTCTTCCTCAGGCAAAGTACTGCTTCAACCTTTCCACTTTAATCGGCTCGGTGAACTCATTCCCTTCCAAGTCTGATAGTCTCACTGCCCCATTTCTCAATTTCTGAATGACCACCATATCTTTTCTGCTTGCTGCTTTCGGGAATTCCCCGTGTTCTAAACATCATAGTACCAAGGTTGGATGCTTTTCTCAAATATACTCATGTTGCCGGTTGAAAGGAAGAGATTCAGGCAAGTAAGCAAAACGAACGTCTTTATTATCATTAAGAAAAGGTTCGAACGAAGAGACAAAATCAATGTCTTTATTAAAAATGCAGGATCAAATAAACTAGGAGGAATAACTTCATCATTCGCAGCATTGCCTTCTTCATTGGCCTACAGGCTTATGAGAATGCCAAATTGTACAAGGAAAAGACCAAAAAATGGCATGACCGAAAAATAATGCACAGACAGTTGGAACCAAGGCATCATGTGTTGTTGTAAAACTCAAGGTTGAAATTTTTCCCTGGAAAATTGAAATCTAGGTGGTCAGGTCCATTTGTGATCACTCAGGTTTTACCTTATGGAGCTGTTGAGTTACTGGATCCCAGCACCAACAACACATTCAAAGTTAACAGTCAGTGTGTCAAGCATTACTGGGGAGAATCATTTGAGCGACAAAAAGAAAGTGTCACACTTTCAGATCCAGCCTAACGTTTGAGAAGTCACGTCTAGCTGACGACTTTAAACTTAGTGCTCGCAGGGAGGCAACCCATGCAATTTTTGTATATATTGTGATTTGGTGTGATTTAATTTTCTGTGTTTATTTTTTGCAGATTAAGACATTTCAAGATGGAAGAAGCTCTCGCAAATCTTCACAAGCAATTTCCTTCTCTCCCTCAAAAATCTTTGATGAAAGTTTACAAAGCTCGCTTAGAACGGATGAGGTTACTGACAATCCATGGTGTTCCTAATGACATTCGTTGGGTAATTGAAGCACAAGTCCGATTGGCAGGTGAGTCTTCTGACTCTTTTATTTCACATATGCCTGGTTTTGGAAGAAGCACCTATGCAAAGAAACGTAGAACTAAGCAAATGGGTGTTTGTTACAAATGTGCATGCTGGAATTGCAATACTCGTTGTTGTTCTTTAGGAATGGTGTCTGATAATCGCGAAGACAAAATTAAATTCATTAGGGATGGCTTGAGTAAGGAGTATTTAGATGATATATCTTCGACTCTTGAGACGCATCCCAGTGGATATGTTCACATAGCCTTTCGTAAATTACATACCCAATTTGAAAAAAAAAAGACAACAGTTAAGTCTTGGGGATCTGACTAAAAAAGACCATGTTTGCCAATTTATAAGAAATCTGGATGAGAAGCTTGTCCCTGACGCATAGACGTCAATCAAGCTGTAAATTCTTGTACATATTATATCTTTTTGTCTTTTCCTAATAATTGTGATTTGTTGTTTTCTTTTATTTTCTCCGACATGATCCAGACCTTTTTGACTATCACGATTTATTTTATTGTTTAACTAATAATTTTCATTTGGCAGGTACTAGAGCTATTATTTTACTCACCCTTTTCAGGTGTTATAAATTCAACTCATCATTGCACTTTTGAAGACATCCAGAGTAAAACATGGAAGCCACTTCAAGAAGACGAGTTGAAAACATCTGTGTGTTTTGCGGTAGTAGTGTTGGTACTAAACCACAATACGTAGAAGCAGCACAAGAATTGGGTCGAGTCTTAGCTGCAAGAAATATGCACTTAGTATATGGCGGAGGCAATCTTGGACTAATGGGGATCATTTCAAAGGCTGTACAGGAAGGAGGCAGTCACGTTTTGGGAATCATCCCAAAACCCTTGGCAGAAGCAAATCTTATTGGATCATCAAACGGAGAGGAACTGATCGTGCCAGGTATGTCTGAACGACTGGTAGAAATTGAACCGGTCTGATGCTTTTATTGCTTTGCCAGGTGGCTTGGGTACATTGGAGGAAATTTTTTAGTGCTATCTTGGGCGAACCTGAACATACACCAGAAACCAATTGGGCTGTTAACGTTGATGAATTTTATGATTTTCTTTGTGTTTTCTTGATGATGCCCGGAGAAATGGGTTCGTGTCAAAACCTTTAAAAGAACTCCTCTTTACTGCCAGAACTGCTCCAGATCTAATAGACCAATTCTTAGCCTATGAACCACAAGTTGACCCTATCTTTTCAAAGATAAATTGGTCCGAGGACGATCGTGGTAAGAGGCGTCATGTTAATCTGGATCTTAACCTTTAACTTTTCGTGTAGAATTTCAGCTAACCAGGTACTATCTTCTAAACTCTTCTTCTACTGTTTAAGACATTGGGGACAATGTCTCATTTAGGTTTGGGGGAGGGAATTAGTTGATTAGTATCTTCTTTTTAGTTGTGTGTTGTTTTTATTTTTAGTTCAAAATTTTTCGAAAAATACAAAAAAAAAATTGAAATTTTTTCAATAATTACAAAAATATTTTGCGTTTTTGTGTTTTTATTTTGACTAAAAAGGTGAAATTGGTAAGAGATAGTTTAGGAGTAAGGAGTTTCCACTCCTGAGACGTATCTCAAACCTATTTCGAAACAAGTTAATTTTTGTTTATTTCCTTTTAAATTATTTAATTTGTGAATTCTCTATAATACTGACTAAAATGGATCTTCATATGCTCAGTTGGCAGGTATTATCAACATACATGGAAACATACGGACATGAGCTGTAATTGAAAAGTGTGTAATATTCAGTGCTCTAGTTTAATTGGAGGAAGCATCTCAAAAAGTGATGGAGTAAAAAAAAATCTGAGATCCGAGTTATTAAGTTTGTAAGGGTGTTTTAACACCTAGTGCCCTAAAACCAACTGGTTTGGGAGTCACTGGCCCAAAGCTCGCTACATGGATCACAGATGCTGCAAAAATATATATATCTGAAGTCTGAGTAATTAAGTCCGTAGGGGTGTCTTAACACCTGGTGCCCTAAAGCCAACTGGTTTGGGAGCCACCGACCCACACTCGTTACATAGACGGAAGGTATTGTATATAAATAAAAAAAAAATCAAAGAAAAAATCAGAAAAATGAGAAAAATCAAAGAAAAATCAAAAAATGAAAAAATCAAAGAAAAAATCAGAAAAATGAGAAAAATTATTCCATTGCTACAAAAAGGTGTGAAATCTGATAGAACTTTAGGACAAAAATATTACTCTCTTATCAACTGCACTTATGACTGTTGTGGGCAAAAATGAGTTGATTAATATTTTGTTGGCTGTGTATATGGAGAATGGTAAATATAATCGGAGAATTTACTCATTCAGTAATTTAGAATGAAACATAACAACTAGTAACTTGGAGTAGAAGTTTCACCTGATTAGTCACTAACTTCTTTATTCTCTTTTCGCTTGTCTTTTTGCTTTTGTGTGCATTAGTTTCACTACATTTTTACTTTTGTAAAATGTTTGTGGGTATCATTGCTGTAAACCCTCACAAGACTACAACTCGTCCACTAGGGACACCTAGGGGTTTAAAGGCTTGTTGCATATGCTAAATGAAACCGTAATCCCTACAAAAGTGGCTTAGTTAAATTTTAATATGTTATTTTATTCTATGTTTTGCTCGAGGGCTAGCAAAATGTTAGGTTTGGGGGTGTGATGAGTGGTAATTCTATCACTATTTCCCACTCATTTAACATAATATTTTGTATAGTTTCTTGAGTTTTGTGAATATTGTGATGTGTTTTGTGTTATTTTGTAGAGAAATAAAGTTTCAGGACATTATGGAGGTGATTTTGAGCAAAACAGTGAAAATTGGAAAAAGGGGCATTTTGGTAATTTGGGCGCGTCGCGGCGCCTAACATGCACCGGAGCTGCTACATGCGCCTGGTCAATGGGTCAGAATTTGAGAAGTTTGACTTTGCTAACGTGCGTCGTGCCACATGTCACCATCACAACCGATATGCTAACGTGCGTCGTGCCACGTGTCATCATCCTAAGGTGCCGACAATCACCATTGCCATGTGTCACTACACATCAGCGTCCACATCCTCAGTTGACCGAGTCAACTTGCCACCACACCGCCATGTCATCATCAACCAATCACGCCTTGCCACGTGTCGCAATCCTACGGTGCCGACACTCTATTTCGCCACGTCAGTGCCACGTCATGCCACGTCAGCATAATAATTGAGCACTCAGCCGCCTCGCCACGTGTCGCCTTATCTTCTTATCTGAATTGCCACGTGTCAAGCCCTCAGCGTGCCACGCCTAACTGTTTCAGCGTCGCGACGCTATAACCCTTGGCGTCGCGACGTTTGAAGCCTATCCGCGTCTATAAATTGAGCTCGAGATTTCAGTTTCAGTTGTACCATTCTCTCTCATTTCTTTGATGTAAATATGGAGTCTTCTCTCTAGTTTCTTTTAATTTAAGTTTTGTAATTAATTTTAATTACGTTCTGTAATAATAGTAATTTACTTTCTTTATTTTTACAGTTTTTACTATTCAGCATGAGGAGGTAACTTCTCTCTGCTAAGGTGAAAGGTAATTCTTTTACTATTACTATTTAGATTAATCTCCCTTAAAAATAATATATTCACTATTTAAAATTTGACTTAAAAAAGGATACCGCCATATTGGTCGGTTGGTAATTCATTTTAATCTGGTTTAAACCTGACTAATCAAGGATACCGCCAGATTGGTCGGTTGGTAATTTAATTTTGGTTCCGCCTTTCTGGTTGGTTTATTTTGGTTCCGCCTTTATGGCTGGACTATGGACAAATATTACCGCCTTAATGGCTGGTTGGACTTAATTTGACTTAATCAGGTTACCGCCTCTATGGCTGGTTGGTAATATTAGCACAAGTTTATATATTATTTTATGGGAGATATCTAAAATAGTAAATAGTAAAAGTAATTCATTTTACCTTATAATTTAATTTTATTTTACTTTTCAATTTCTACTTTACCGCATTTTACTTTTGGCATTTTTACTTTTTGTCTTTTATTTTACTAGCCCTAGTTATATGTTGTAACTAAATTAGTTATCTAGGGTTGTGATGAAATCCAATATCACCGGTTTATAAGGGGTTAGATTATAGTTTGGGTAATATAAAGATTTATTTATTGAGTCTTAATCTTAATGCTTTTTATTAACTGGCCACTAATAAAATTGACTAGGTAAACTTAAAATGAACTAGACATAGGGATTTTAAGTTTAAGACCTTAGACTCAATAGCCCACGATCTTCCTTGAGGATAGATAATCCTTTAATAGATTTCCTTACAGGATAGGAATATACCTGTCGGGCGAGGGTAGCCTTAATTGGAACTTAATCTTAATGAATTCATGTAATTTGGTTGACAAAGACATATGGTTCAATTGGGTTATACTGGATATTTGTAGTTGACCATCGGAAAAGGCTTTTACATAATTTAGTGTTCCAGGTTAATAAATCAATATATTACCCAACTATAAAATAACCACTTCATCTTTAGAATGATATTGGAAGAAATTACAACCCTAAATAGTTTTTAATATTGAATTCTCTTAAACCTACTTTCGAACAATTTTATTTACTTGTTTTTAAATTTAGAATCGTCACCTTTTCAAATCAATCAAACAACCTGTTAGATACTTGTAATCAATTAACCTCATAAAATTAATAACTTAGGTATTAATTCCTCGTGGGATCGATACTTTTTATACTACTTGAACGATACGTACGCTTGCGTTATACGTGTGTGTTTACGCCGGTCACCACTACCAATCTCGTATATGTTCACTTGCTGCCTTAAGGTCTCAAAGGAGTTGCATATGCCATTAGCTTTAGACATCTCTTTGGACTCCCTAGAACAGAGCTTCGTTTCTAGCCCCCAGCATGCCCACATCAGAGTTGGAGCTTGGGCCATTTCATACTTGGATCAGGTCATTAAAGCTACCTTTGTTCCATTTCTTGATGAAGTCTGAAAATGGTGACATATGCAACCACGCTTTGACGGTGCTGCACTGAAACAACGCATGGGTTGTAGTCTCTATATGCCTTCCACATCGTTGACCATTACTATTTTCAATTATCCTTTTTCCCTGGAGCCTTTGAACCATGGGGAGCATGTTGTCTAGGGTTCCTAGAATTACCCAAAATAAGTCGCTATAGGGAGGCCATGCAAATCTGATCCAGACTCTCTTCCTGTCAATAAACCAATGACGAGAGCAACTTAAGGGGCACATAACACCTTCATTATAAGATATTGCTAGATGGTATGCGCTCTTAACTGAGATAGATCCTCTTTTTGAAGTGCCGACAAATTTTATACTCTGGTGGGAGTCTGGGAAGTATGATCTTGTGGATTTCTTGGCAGTCAATTTCTAAAAAATACTTTTTTATGACCCCTTCATTCCATGTGTTATCATCCGCAATCAGCTCTTTTACTCTCGCATCCCTTGGCAAGAAGTGGGGGGATACATGTCTGAAACTTCTTCCATATATCATTCTTTAACATCTATCTACCCCATAAGATGCTCCTCTACAAAAAAGAGGATTGTATCCAAGTTGTGCATTTAGGAAATGGTTGTTTTTAAAGTATCTAACCTTGAGAATTCTGGTCGTGAAAGATTTGGGGAACTTTCGGGTTCTCCACCCTTGTTTGGCTAAAAGAGCTCGATTTAAACCCTATAGATCTCTGAAACACATACCTCCATATCTTTTTTATTGACTCTGCTTACTCCATCCAGTTCAATGCACATTCTTTTCTCTCTCATTTGATCCCCACCAATAAATTGTGATCTCCTCTGAATCTCCTCACAGATGTCTACTGGAACTCATAATATAACAGGGAATGGCTTGAAATTACTGCCTTAATAAGCACTTCATTTCCCCCCACTAGAAAAGAAGTTGCTTTTGTTAGAGTCAGTACTCGTCGCGCCAATTTTTTATTGTATTTCCTTGTAAATATATATGTAACTATTTTATTTTGAATAACATAAACAGTTTAATCAATATATTCTTTATTATATATGGTAAAGATATAACATACCTTAAAATAATTAGTTATGATACAATTACAAAAGTGTCGCAACTGACATTGAATTGTATCCTAACAATATCATTTTTAAATTGTTCATGGTCAAGGTTTACATTACTTGGTCAGTAAGTAAACCTGTAGAGACTGGTACATATCGTATATTGGAATTTAGAATTCCAATGGTTGTTACTCAATGAACCATGAGTCTCAGAGACTTGTATAGACATATATGTGTTTATAGTGGATAAATATTGGACGACTCACCAAAGATTCTTAATATATGATACACCAACGTCAATAAGAATCTTCTCGAGTCGGGTATCATAATGGTCATTTGACTTGATATATCAGGGTGGAAATATGAGTTATCCTCCATACTTTGATGGCAGTCATGTCACCGACCTTTTTAGGTCAGACCTCCGCCAATTCGTTGGTTGTGAACTGATGCTCAGGATCTCCGGTGAGTGTCAAGATATAATCTGTCAGTCTTGTGTACAAGGCATATGTATCCTTCATGTGTTTGTGATATGTTAAATCCATGATCGTAGTACACGACGGAAGCGATTTTCGAGTGTTATTAAGAGATCTCAAATATATAAGTCGACGATATTATACCTTAGGGATTTGATGTTCATATCTATGTCCCCGGTATAATATTGATTACCTGAGACGGATGGATTATACGTATGCGATCACCTTGACTTATATAGTTCAATGAGATTATTCGTGGTCATTATAATTCATGTGTGGGTGAATTATGGACACGAAGTTGGATTTTGTGACGGATAAACCTGAACTTAGAGATTATCACAAGATGAAGTCTACTCGTTGAGCACTTGGACAACACGTTATTATATTATTCATAATATTTTATCAGATTAAGCCAGTTAATTCGTATCATTTAATCGGTAAATGAAAATACACGCGTTATCTCTGAAGTTTTATTAATATCTCCAAATTTGGTTTTTTTATTTTTTCATAAAATAAATTTTATTTGATATTTTTTAAGAAAATAAATTTTATTTATTTAAGATTTTTTTGGACTAATTTTTCTAAATTCTTTTTATATGTAATATATATATAACATTTAATTTTATAAAAAATAGTTAACTCTACATCAAACTGAAAAAAACTACATATCAAAATATTTCAGCCAATACATGGCCTAGTATCTCTCTCAGCTGACATTCTCATCAGAAGTTCTAATGCCTCATGTAATGACTGTTTTATTCCTTTCTGTCGATCATCCATTCATTTCCGCGGATCCTTTATTCCTTTCTGCCGATCCTCAATGTTCATCTTTTAATCCTCAATCCTCTTATGTCTCTCCTCTATTTCAAATACGCGGTCACGTAATAAAGTGACTAATGGATCACCAGGAGGATGAGAAGCGTGAGATGGGCCATCATGAGAAGGGCCAGCTTGAGATGAGCCAATGCGAGATGGGCCAGCACCATCGAATCCATTTGACGGATCATCAGTAACAGGATCAACCAGTGACGGCTGGTTTTGCGTAGCACAGCGACCTACTAAACAGATAAATAAAAAATAATTAATATTACTATCAATTTTTCATAAAAATATATATATAATTTTTTGATATCTGTCATGAAAACATATCTTGCTTATGTACAATAGAGATTCCTCTGTTGCATGAATCCATAGTTAATGATAGTCGGATGCTCAAATGAGTCCACCTCGTCATCCAAATTCATATGAAAATATTTCATAAGCCGGATGATGACAATGCCATGGGGAATGCCCATCCTACTATAGACACGAACCTCAAACCAATGCCCTATAATAAGAGCTCATATGCCTACCCTACGGCTCTGCAAGGAAATATATATTTTTAGGATTTGTCTATAATATAAAATATAAAAATAAATTAATATATATAATACAAAATATGACATGTATTATGCAATCTAACAAAACGATGTCTAAAATATTGACCTCATCTCGGTGACCGATACGCGGCACGATGGTCAATTGAATGATATCCTTTATAGGCCGAATGCCTAGTTTGATGTGCCTTCACCTCAAAGCGTGCAATCGGCCATCATAAAATAAGGCGCGCTCAATCTCCGTAATCCTCGATCCCAATAACCTACCTATGGCAGCTCTCTGATCAAGCCATATTTTGTACTGCCAGCCATCATAGGGTCCAAACTGCATACCCTCCACAATAAAACACCCCAATACTATTGGAGTTAGTACTTGCAGCGCCAATCCGAATAATATATTTTATTATTTATTAATAAAATAACTACATTTTCATTTCATATCTTATTAATGGTATTGTCATTATGCATATTAGATTGATGTATAAATATGCTAAGAATGACATCGACCTTAGAATAATCATGTAGTAATACTGGATACTAGGTGGTCCGACATTGTGATAAGTATTACTATTATAAACTATTCTTAAAATAAATATTCCTAGTCGTTGATTTTGGAATACGGTCGAATTCCTATAACAGAAAAGACTAGCACATGTCATTTATTGGAATTGGAGTTCCAATGGTTTAACCCGATGTACCATGAGCTTTGGAAGCTCACATACACTTGTGGGTATTGGTTGGACCGATTACTGAATGACTCACAGATGATTCCTAATAGTTGGAATTACATACCACCGTCAATAGGAATCTCCTCGAGTCGAGTAGCATATGTGATCCTTTGACTATATAATAGCATTGATTTTGTGTGAGATCCTCCATACTTTGATGTCATGTATGTCAGAAAAATTTCATGGTCTGGCCTCTAGATGTTCGTTGGGTGTGGACCGATATACCCATTAATCAAGTGTGTCTCAAGATAGGATCTGTCGGCTCGTATGTGTATCATAATGGGTTTAGGTATACATGTGAGTAAGTCACGATTCTTAAGACTTTGGCCAAAGTCGATCACCTAGGGTGGATCGCATCAGTTGTAAAGAATCTTGGACATGTCGACATGAGATGTATTCCTTGGAAACTTGACGGTGTATTCTATGTTTCATAAGCACAACTCGAATAGCCTACGATGGAGGGATTGATAAACATATGTGATGAACTCGACTTGTATAGTTCAGAAAGGTCGTTCGTGTTCTTCGCGAATTCGAAGGTGGCCGAATTGCGTACATATTAGTTAGGCTTATATGACGAACGTGTCTGAACTTTGAGAGTCCCAATATAAAGTGTATTTGTTGAGCACTTGGGTAGCCGATTAATTTTGATAAAAGATAATATTCGATATTATAATTATCAACTAAGATAATCAAGTGTTATTGGATAACATTGATTATTTACTTTGAGCTAATTGGATTAATTCAATAATTACATAAGGGCTTAATTATAAATTCATAAATATCTCTACCATTTGAGGATATTTTGGTAATTCCAAATATGTAATTATATGTATTTTTGGCTTGATTTAATTGGATTAATTCAAAGTGGAAGACATGTAACTAATCCATTAATTAAGCTTTGTCTTGATTTAATTGGATTAAATTAAGGTGGTAGACAAAGGTTAGTCACATTTAATTATACATATTTGGATAAATTAGATTAAGCCCACATAAAAGTTGATTAGAACTTTTATTAATTAAGAAATTGCCTAAGTTTTGCTATAAATAGAAAGCTTGAGGAAAGTTTTAATTAAGCTTGACAAAGCTAAATACAAGCAATTCTTGGAAAAATTAGCCTAAGTTAGAGAAGTGTTTAGAGAAGCTTTGGAAGATCTCTACAACATTTCATCTAGAAGAAATCAAGATTGGATCTTGGAGTGAAGTTTGCTAGCATTGGAATCAAGATTGGATCTTGGAGTCAAGCTTGCAAACCTTGAAAGTTCTCCAACCATTTCAACAAAGAGAAGGAGATTGGATCTTTGCATCAAGCCTAATAGGTAAGTTTGAACTTCTCTTAAGCTATGTTCTTCATTAATGAGTTTTTTCATCAGTGAGACATATAATGATGAATTATGTATTGGATGCATGATTACATAGCTTAAAGTTGAAATAAGGCAAATAAAATGTGTTAGAATGCTTTCGAAGAATAAACACAATATTCTTGTTGATGGACACTAAAAAGTACAGATTTATTAAAAGAAAAATTAATCATTTTACACTTTTAGTTTTATTAATCCCATTAATTTGACACATTTTTGAAATAATAATTAAATTTAAGCTTTATATATTTTTATTGTGTTTTTTATTTAGTGTGTAGGTAAAATACTGCTTTGTATGCTCAACAGGGAAATAGACACGAAATCCGAATTCCAAGACCCAGAAACCTAAAAGGGCGTGACAATTAGATTCAAATCGAACTTGGAAAATATTCACCGTGTTTAGATTGGCGACAAAATGAGCTTATGATGTATTTAACAACACATGTATTTTATATAAAAGAAAGCAAAACGAAAGCAAAAAGAAAAAAAAAATAAAAACAAACAGAAAATGACAAAACAAAAAAAATAAAAAAACAAAAAAAAAAAAAAAATTAATAATTTGTAAGATTTGCTCAATTTTCTTACAATTGAGCAAATCTTGCAAGAGGTGCTGAGCACCTCTATAAATAGAGATACTTAGCGTCTCATTTTCCTCAGTAAATTTCCACAGGTCTCTCTGAGACTTTGTGGGATGAGCTTTTGTGTGTATTTTTTTCTTATGTAATTTATTTTTCTTTTATTAATAAAATTATGAGTGTTTTTATTTATATCTTGTTCTACTAATTTTTATCATGTTGTGATAAAGGGTGAAGCTAGTGGTATGAAAAATATGTGATAAATCTATTCCCTGTGGATCGACCCCAGACTTACTGGGTTATTTTATTACTTCGACATTCTTATACTTGAGAGTAAAGAACTACTTTGTGAGTGTGTCACTTGTTAATTAGGTCATAAATATTCATGTTAGACATGAAACAATTAATAAGAGTTTGGAACTCTAGATTAAAACTTAGAGCTATGGCTACCATTCTAGAATCATTTGACCACCTTTGGGTGAACTAGAATTGTTCATGAGACATTTCATAGTGGGATTCTAAATTGGTTTGTGTTTTGATTCAAACAAATACATATATGTATTTAGAATAAATGTATGTTAGTTGTATAACATGTGTTATGGTTGCTTTTAATGTTAAAATTGGTTTTAAGGTGTATTGAAATGATAGGAAAAAATTGGAAGTGTTTATGATTGATTTGAAGGTTGAAATTGCTCACTGCCTATGGGAGTATCGCTGTGTAGGGGATTTTTAGGGGCTAAATCCGGTAACGCAGCGGAAACAGTGGAAAATCAAATTTTCCGATTTCAAAACTTTTTCTCGGATTAATTAAATAAACATATTTATTTAATTACCCAATAATAAAATTATGAAATAAAATTCAATAAATCAAATTTATGTGAATTTACCGAATTGCCCTTACACTTGGCATTTTGTTCATTTTAGTCCGAAATTGTCCAAATCAATTTTGGATGATTCTAAATCATTTCTAAGATGAACTTAACATGTCCTAAATGTCAAAACACCAAAAGCAACAAAAAACCCAAAATTGAGTCACTTGGCCGAGAGCCTCCAAGGGGTGGGTTTGTGCATTTTGCATTTTCATGGTTCAAAACTCATCAAGACAAAATCCAATCAACCCAATATTTTACATTCATCATATAAACATCCAAATACCACCACATAATGAAAAACCCCAAATTTGGATGAGGTCTTAAACCCTAATTTTTCAATTTCTTCAAATTGAACAAATTAGACCAAATTGGTTAAATCAATTACTTCAATCATGTTTCTTCCATCCAATTAAAGTTTCATCACAATGAAACAACTATAGATCAAATCTAGGTCATTTAAGAGTGGGTCAACAACTCTAGATTAGCAACAAAGTTCTAAAACTATGAAAAGAATGCTTATAACTACACTAGTTACAAACTTCCAACATCATACATGCATTACACCTGCATCAAACTTTTATCCATCAAAAATAAAAAGAATAAAGAATAGAAAAACTCAAGAACATCACAAGATGTTGCCCACAACAAGAGGAACAAATTACTCTCTAATGGAAGGTTGGAAATACTTACTAAATTACAAGCTTTTCTTTGATTTTCTTTTCTTTTCTCTCTACCTTCTTTGTTTTGTTTTAATGGAGTTTTGATAAAGTGAATTTGGTATATAAAACCCTAAATGAGACAAAACAATATATACTTGCTTCAAATTAGCCTTGGCCGAATTTGGCCTTAACCAAAACAAGAAATATTAATTTCAATTTCATTTGGATTTTATTTAATCAACTTGTTAAAATATCTAAAACACTTTAAAGATATTTCTAATTAAGTCAAAAAATGCAACTTAGCCATTAAAACAAATATCTAAATCTAAAGATATTTATATTTTAATTAATTTAATCATTTAACAATTAATTAATTAATTAATTAATTAAATACAAATATATTAAATATATGTATTATATTTACATTAAATATTAAATACATATATTCATTTATGATATTTAGTCAAATATCTCAATTTGACAATTAATTAATGTGTATTTAAATTAATCAAGTATTAAATGTAAATACACAAAAATTAAGGAAATGACTATCGGGTCCCTAAACATGTATTCCGCGTTTAACCTTTAAACGGCTTTATAAATAATCAATATCATTTATAAATGTTGCTCTAGTGCTCTACGAGTATATTTCATTATTGAGACTCTCTAGATTCAGGCATTTCCGTCACGAAATCCAATTTCGTGTCCATCATTTATCCACCCGTAAATTATGACGATCACGAATAAACTCGCTGAATCATACAGGTCGAGGTCATGGCAAATGTATAATTCCTCCGTCACATGTATCCGGATAAATCCCAGAGATATAGATGTAAACGTCAAATCTCTATAGGGATTATCCAGTCGATTATTCTATTAGCAATCTCAAAAAAGAATGTTTAGAACTGGCTTCTAAACTATACCACGGGCCCATGGTTTTATCTGATTGCTAATCATATGGACTATCTATGCTCTGATACACAGAACTGACGGATCCTATCTTGATACGCACAGGACACCCTGAGGATCTATCTACACCCAACGAACAGGCGGAGGTCTGATCTTAATAGATCGGTGACGTGACTGCCATCTAAGTGTAGAAGATGTCTCATGTGCCCACAATGGCATATCAAGTCTAAGAATCACAAGTGCTACTCAACCCGACAAGATTCTTATTGACGTTGGTGTACCATCCATTAAGAATCTTCGGTGAGTCGTTCAGTGTTTATCCGTTATAAACACATACACATCTATACTAGTCTCCAAGACTTATGGTTCATTGAGAAACCATTGGAATCATATATTCCAGTATACGACATGTACTGGTCTCAACGGGTTTACTATACTGACCAAGTAGTGTAAACCTTGACCAGGAACTGTCTGAGAATGACAACGTCATGATACAACTCATTGTCAGTTGCGACGCTTTTGCAACTGTACCATGACTAGTCATTCCAAGGTCATTACGTCTTTACCATATTAAAAGATACATTATATTATAGAAACTGCATATATTATTCAAAATAATAATGTTTTACATAAGTATTCATAAAGAAATACAACCGGGAATTGGCGCTCTGAGCACCAACCCCAACAATCGCCACACTGAGCATCAGACCTAGTAACATCGTGACTCATACTCCTTCATATAGCGACGCGACGCTGAGACGTTCAGCTCTCGTAGTTGCTCTCATACTTTGGAGCGTCTCGACTCCCAAGACTCCACGTCGCGATTTCGAGGGAAGATGAACGCTAAAACTTCATTTTCTCCGTTCCAAAGTTTCCGGACTCTGATTTGATCCCCGTTTTTTCCTACTGACTTGTTTCAGAATGTAGTTTTTATTAAAATATTTTACAATATACATATCTCTGATATCCTTGGGTTAGACCCACTTCCGCTGTGTGGGGCACCAATCCGACCCTAGGGATTCCATAGCTGCCCCAAAAATACATCACAAATTAAGTCATATGTAATATCCAACCTCCTCCTGAACAATCAAGTAGAAAACTAAAAATTATGCTTTTGAATTATTTTCGGATCGATGTTACTTTTGGGGCAGTTGTGGAACCCTAGGGTCAGATTCGGTGCCCCGTGCAGCGGAAATAGATCTAACCCATGGATATCAAAGATGGATGTAATTTTAAATAATTTAATAAAATACTATATTTCATTACGAGTGTATAGAAAAATCTGAGACTGAATCGGAGTCCGAAAACTCTCGAACGAACGAAAACAAAATTAACGCGCGCACTGTCCGCGCACAGTGCGTGCCAAGCTATATTTTTTTCTTAATGTATTTCCTTCATCTCACTTTCCAGTGAGCTTTTTGGTCTTCCCTAAACACTTCAAAAACACCCAAAATAAATTTTTAATTTCAAAACCAATATCAACACATGTTATAGAATAAAAATCAAGTTTTCCAAAATATCAAATATATTTACAAAAACATAAATTTATTCTAAATACGTATTTGCATAAATTTTGAATCCAATATACAAACCAAATTAGAATCCCAATAAGAAATATCTCGTGATTAATTTTAGGTCACCCAAAGATAGTCAAGTAATTCTAGAATGGTACTCATAACTAAAAGCTTTAATATAGAGTTCCAAACTCTAATTTATATTTATGTCTAACATAAATATTTTGACCAAATTACAAGCATATTGTGTTTATACTTTCAAAGCATCATAACATAATTTATTAGTCTTATTTCAACATTAAGCTATGTGATCTTGCATTTAATATATAATTCATAACTTAAGAGAAGTTCAAACTTACCTAGCCAGCTTGATGCAAGATCCAATCTACTTCTTCTTTGTTGATATAGTTGGAGAACCTCCAAGGTGTGCAAGCTTTACTTCAAGATCCAATCTTGATTTCCAATGCTAGCAAGCTTCACTTCAAGATCCAATCTTGATTTCTCCTAGATGATATGTTGTAAAGACCTCACAAGCTTCTCTAAACACTTCTCTAACTTAGGCTAATTTCTCTAAGAATTTGCTTGTATTTGTACTTGTAATTAAAACCTTCATAAGGCTTGCTATTTATAACAAAACTTAAGCAATTTTTAATTAATAAAAGTTGTAATCAACTTTTAAGTGGGCTTAATCAAATTTGTCCAAATATGTATAATTAGGTGTGACTAATCTCCATTGTCTCCCACTTTAATTTAATTCAATTAAATCAAGCCAAAGATTAGGAAATGTATTAGTTAAATGTTTGCCACCTTGATTTAATCCAATTAAATCAAGCCAAAACTACCTATTATTACATACTTACAATTACCATAAAATCCTCAAATGGTAGAGATAATTATGATTTTACAATTAAGCCCTTGTGTAATTATTGAATTAATCCAATTAGGTCAAAGTAAATAATAAATGTTATCCAATAACACTTGATTATCTTAGTTGATAATTATAATATCGAATATTATATTTTATCAAAAATAATCGGCTACCCAAGTGCTCAATGAGTCCACTTCATATTGGGACTCTCTAAGTTCAGACACGTTCGTCATATAAGCCTCACATATGTTTAACAATCCATCTGTCTTAAGCTATCCGAGTTGTGCTTAGGAAACATAGAATACACCGTCAAGTTTTCGAGACGCATATCTCATGTCGACATGTCCACGATTCTTCATAACTGATGCGATCCACCCTAGGTGATCGACTTTGGCCAAAGATTTAAGAATCGTGACTTTATTAACATGGATACATAATTCCCTTATGGTACACATATGGGCCGACAGATCCTATCTTGCTTTGCACTTGATTACTGAGTGCATCGGTCCACACCCAACGAACATCTAGAGGCTAGACCATGAAATATTTCTGACAAACATGGCATCAAAGTGTGGATGATCTCACACAAAATCAATGATATCCTATAGTCAAAGAATTATATATGCTACTCGACTTGAGGAGATTCCCATTGACGGTGGTGTGTACTTCCAACTATTAGGAATCACCTATGAGTCATTAAGTACTCGTTTCAACGAATATCCACATATCTATACGATTTTCCAAAACTCATAGTACATCGGGTTAAACCATTGGAACTCTAATTCCAATATACGATATATGCTAGTCTTAGGTTATATAAATTCGACCGTATTACAAAACCAACGACTAGGAATATTTACTTTAAGAATAGTTTACACCTAGTGTCAAGACTATTCTAAGGTCGATGTCATTCTTAGCATATCTATACATCAATCTAATACGTATAATGATAATATCATTAAGAAGTTATGAATGAAAATGTAGTTATTTTATTAATACATAATTAAATATACAATTCAGATTGGCACTCCAAGCACCAACTCCATTGAACTCCCACTTGCTTAGTGCCAATCTGGATGGTACCGCAGTCCCATCTCCTCCACATGTTTATCGAATAACTTAGGAGGTAAGGCATTTATAAGCGGGTTTGCTATGTTGTCTTATCCTTGAACCTTCAAGACCATTATGTTTTTTCGTTCAATAATCTCTCTAATTACACGGTATTTCATTTCCACGTGTTTAGACTTGGAATGCACACTCTGCTTCTTAGCCTGCACAATGGCTCCGTTATTATCACAGTACAATGGGATCGAATATGCAATACTAGGCACAACGCCAGGTTATGTGATAAATTTCTAATTTAAACAGCTTCTTTAGCAGCTTCTGAAGCTGCTATAAATTCCGCCTCAGTGGTGGAATCAGCTGTTGAGCCTTGCTTTGAACATCGCCAACTAACAGCACCACTGTTAAGGGTAAATATGTATCCTAATGTAGATTTTCTATCATCTAGATCTCCCTGAAAGTCGGAGTATGTATAACTCTTAACTTGTAGCTCATTTTCTCCATACGTCACTGATCTATTTATATCAGACCTCCGCCTGTTCGTTGGGTGTGGATTGATGCTCATGATATCCTATGAGTATCAGATAGAATCCGTCAGTCCTGTGTACAGGGCATAGGTATCAGGTACATATTTGCGATCTAGTAAATCCATGGCCGTGGTATACTTCGGAAGTGAATTCCGAGTGTTATTTAAATATCGTAAATTTAAAAGTCGACTATATTATACCTTAGAGATTTGACGTTCTTATCTATATCCCCGGTATAATATTGATAGCCTGTGACGGAGAGATTATACGTATGCAATGACCTCGACTTGCATAGTTTAGCGAGATTATCTGTGGTTGTCATAATTTATGAGTGGGTGAATTATGGACACGAAATTGGATTTCGTGACGGATAAACCTAAACTTAGAGAGTCCCATAATATGAAGTGTACTCGTTGAGCACTTGGGCAACGCGTTATGAATAATATATATTATTCGTAATATTTCACCGAATTAAATGAGTTAATTCGAGTCGTTTAAATGGTTAAACGAAAATACATGCATTATGGGTATTTTAGTCATTTGATAATTAATGTGTATTTGTATTTGATACAAAAATTGATTTGATACATATTAATTATTTATCAAATGAGATTTTGACACATGCCATTAATATATGTATTTGTTATTTAATGTAAATAAAAATACATATATAATAATAATCGCAATTAATTAATTATTTAGATGTTTAAATGTTAAATATCTAGATAATTAAATTATTCCAATATTACATAATTGTTATGCAATATGTTTGATTATTATTTGTTATATATGGCATGATTTTATTAAGCTTAAAGTTTACAAATTGGATTTGTTAACTTAAAGGTTATTATTATTAATTAATTAGATTAATTGACCAAATGACCAAAATACCCTTCTTTAAACACCCTAAGTCGGTTTTGTCTTACTATTTAAAGTTGAAAATTTTGTTTTCTCTTTAATCAAGCTCCCATGGCCGAAACTTAACTCCATTAAAGCACCCCCAAAATTTTCTTGAAGAGTCAATGAAGAAAATGAAGAAATTCAAGAAAAAGTTTAAGGAAATTACAATTTTTTTAGGTATTTTCAATAATCTTAAACTTATAAAACTTGTTTCTTGTTCTTGAATATCTAGAATAGTTCTAGGGTTTCTTCCTTTCTTAGATTTTGGGGCTTTTTGATTTGGAGGATGGATTTGGAGGCTAGATGCATGTGTGAAGTTAGATTGGATAATATTATTGTAATATTAGTTCAATTTTATCATTTGATGACTTGTTACCATTTTAGAGTGTTATTACCACTCTTGTAACTCCTAGAATAATTCTTGAGTTCTTCATAGGTGGTGGTTTTGGTTGGTATTAATATTAATATGATTAATATTGAGAAAATTGGATTTATAGCATGAAAAATGATATTTTTTGTTACAAAATCAGATCTGGAAATTTTATGTTTTTGGTGATGAAAATTATGTCATATAAATATATTGAATGTGTTTTTGGTGTTGGAACAATTGCCGGAAACTGTTTCGAAGTTGAAATATGCGAAAACGGTAAAAAACGGCGTTACCGGGTGACTTTTGAGCCAACCGGACGACGGCTGCCCAAACAGTGAATTGGTCACTGTTAGGGCAGCCCACGAACTGCCCTAGCACTGTTGGGGCTGACTTGGGCAGCCTTCATGTGCATTGGGTGGTCGGTTCGGTCAAAAACATATTTTATCTCATTTTGCGGAAAAATATTTTCGTAAAAGTTCCGCGATGTTTCTTAGTTATTTATGTCGTTATTTGATATCGAATAAATATTTATAGGTGAAATATGAATAAAATGCCCTTATTCCTACCCCTAACATCGGTTTGGCTCACTATTTAAATTTTGAAAAAAAAAATTTCTTCAATAATAAGAAGCCATGACCGAAATCCACCTCCATGAAAGCACCCAAAAATTTCTTGAAGAGTCAATGAAGAAAGTGAAGAAATTCAAGAAATGTTTTTAAGGAAATTACAAGATTTGGAGGTAATCTTCAATAATCTTAAAATTATAAAGCTTGTTTCTTGTTCTTGAATATCTAGAATAGTTCTAGGGTTTCTTCCTTTCTTATTTTTTGGGGCTTTTTGATTTGGAGGATGGATTTGGAGGCTAGATGCATGTGTGAAGTTATATTGGATAATATTATTGTAATATTAGTTCAATTTTGTCATTTGATGACTTGTTACCATTCTAGAGTGTTATGACCACTCTTGTAACTCCTAGAATTGTTCTTGAGTTCTTCATTTGTGGTGACTTTGGTTGGTGTGATTATTAATATGATTGATGTTGAGAAAATTGGATTTAAAGCATGAAAAATGATATTTTTGGTTACCAAATCAGATATGAAAATTCTGTGTTTTTTGTGATGAAAGGTATGTTGTATGAATGTATTGGATGTGTTTTGGGCTTTGGAACAATTTTCGGAAATTGTTTCAAAGTTGAAATATGCGAAAACGGCGAAAAACGGCGTTACCGGGTTAGTTTTGGGCTTACCGGGTGTCCACTGTCCAAACAGTGAATTGGTCACTGTTTGGGCAGCCCATGAACTGGCCAAGCACTATTGGAGCTGACCTGGGCAGTGACCGGCGTAAACACACACGTATAACGCAAGCGCACGTATCGTTCAAGTAGTATAAAAATATTGATCCCACGAGGACTTAATTCCTACTGTTGTTATTAATTGTTGAATCTATTTATTTACAAATATCTAATTAAATGGAGAAGAGAATGATTGTTTGATTGGTTGAATGTGGTTTTACAAAATAAATAAATAAAAAGACAAAAGACAATACTAAGGAAAATAACAAAAGACACAAAGATATAGGGTCGTGAATCATTCTAATATCATTTAAAAGATGAAGTGGTTATTTTATGTTTGTGTAATAAATCAGTTTACTAACCTGGAACACTAAATTATGCAAAAGCCTCTGTCGATGGTCAGACGCAAATACCCAGTTTAACCCAATTGAACCATATGTCTATGTCAGCCAAATTATCTGGATTCATTAAGTTTAAGTTCTAATTATGGCTACCCCCGCCCGACAGGTATATTCCTATCCTGTAAGGAAATCTATTAAAGGGTTATCTATCCTCAAGGAAGATCGTGGGCTATTAAGTCTAAGGCTGAAACCTAAAATCCCTATGTCTAGTTCATTTTAGATTTACCACATCAATCTTATTGCTGATCAGACAACAAGAAGCATTAAGCTTAAGACTTAATAAGTAAACCTTTAAATTACCCAAACTATAAAATAACCCCTTATAAACCGGTGATATTAGAATTCATCACAACCCCAGATAACTAACGCATAAATAGGGCTAGTAACAACTTAAAAGTAAAAGACATAAAGTAAAAATACTGAAAAGTAAAAGACATAAAGTAAAACTGAAAAGTAAAATAAAATAAAATGCTTAAGGTAAAAGGAATTACATCTACTACTACTAATTTAGATATCTCCCATAAAATAATATATAAACTTGTGATTCTTTCTCCAACCAGCCATATAGGCGGTAACCTGATTAAGTCAAATTAAGTCCAACCAGCCATAAAGGCGGAACCAAAATTAAATTACCAACCGACCAATCTGGCGGTATCCTTTAACTGGTTTAAACCAGATTAAAATGAATTACCAACCGACCAATCTGGCGGTATCCTTTATTAGTCAATATTTTAAATAGTGAATATATTATTTTTAAGGGAGATTAATCTAAATAGTAACAGTAAAAGAATTACCTTTCACCATAGCTGGGGAGTTACCTCCTCATGGTAAATAGTAAAAACTGTAAAAAGTAAAAAGTAAAAATTAAATTACTATTATTACAAAATGTAATTAAAATTATTTACAAAACTAAAAACTAAAAATAAAAAAAACTAAAAACTAAAGAATCTAGAGAGAGAAACTCTCTCTTTAGAAAGAATTTAAGAGAGAGGAAGGTGCCTGAATTCTGAAATCCCGAGCTCAATTTACAGGCCTCGGTAGGATCCAGCGTCGCGACGCCAGGTCCTCAGCGTCGCTACGCCAGATTTGTCGACGTGGCACGCTCTGGTTCGCTGGTTTGAAGATTCTGGATAAGCTGATAAGGTGACACGTGGCAGAGTGGTTTGGCTTCAATTATTGTGACATGTGGCGGCTTCTGATTGGTCGCTGAGATTCTTATCCGCCACGTGTCAGATAAGGATAGGATATCCAATAATTGATGCTGACGTGGTGATGACGTGGCGACACGTGGGAAAGAGACTGTCGGCACCGTAGAATTGCGACACGTGTCAAATCCTGATTGGCTGATGATGATGTGGCAGTGAGGTGGCAATGTTGACTTGATGACTTGCTAATGTGGCTGATGACATGGCATGACACGTGGCACACGTGGCGATGATGACTGTCGGCACCGTAGGATGCTGACACGTGGCACGGCCCATGTTAGCAGATCGGATGTGATGGTGACACGTGGCACGGCGCATTTTAGCAAAGTCAAACTTTTCTCAGATTCTGATTTGTGGACCTGGCGCACGTTAGCACTGTTCGGCACATTTTAGACGTCGCGACGCAGAAGTCTGGGCGTCGCGACGCGCTTAAGACCAAAATATCCCTGTTGACGCATTTTTGTCCGTTTTTGCCCCAAATTGCCTCCAATGCTTTCCAAACTTTATTTATCTACAAAATAACACAAAATATATCAAAACGTTCACAAAACTCAAGAAACTATACAAAATATTAGGTCAAATGAGTGGGAATAAGTGATATAAATACCACTCATCACACCCCCAAACCTAACATTTTGCTAGTCCTTGAGCAAAACATAAAATAAAATAACATGAAAATAAAATTAACTAAGCCACTTTCGTAGGGATCACGGTTGCATTTAGCGTATGCAACAAGCCTTTAAACCCCTAGGTGTCCCTAGTGGACGAGTTGTAGTCTCGTGAGGGCTTACAGCAATGATACCCACAAACATTTTTACAAAAGTAAAAAGTTAGTTAAAACTAATGCACACAAAAGCAAAAAGACAAGCGAAAAGAGAATAAAGATGTTAGTGACTAATCAGGTGAAACTTCTACTCCAAGTTACTAGTTGTTTTGTTTTATTTTAAATTACTGAATAAGTAAATTCTCCGATTGTTTTTACCATTCTCCATATACACAGCCAACAAAATATTAATCAACTCATTTTTGCCCACAACAGTCATAAGTGTAGTGATAAGAGAGTAATATTTTTGTCCTAAAGTTTTATCAGATTTCACACCTTTTTGTAGCAATGGAATAATTTTTCTCATTTTTTCTGATTTTTTCTTTGATTTTTCTCTATTTTATTTTTTATTTATATACAATATCTTCCATCTATGTAGCGAGTGTTGGGTCGGTGGCTCCCAAACCAGTTGGCTTTAGGGCACCAGGTGTTAAGACACCCCTACAGACTTAATTACTCAGACTTCAGATATATATATTTTTGCAGCATCATCATAAAATATTAGATCCGGAGCAGTTCTGGCAGTGAAGATGAGTTCTTTCATAGGTTTTGACACGAACCCATTTCTCCGAGCATCATCAAGAAACATACAAAGAAAATCATAAAATCCATCAACGTTGAGCAGTCCAAGCGGTTTCTGGTGTATGTTCAGGTTCGCCCAAGATAGTACTATAAAAATTTCCTCCAATGTGCCCAAGCCACCTGGCAAAGCAATAAAAGCATCAGCACGGTTAATCATTTCTACCAGTCGTTCAGACATACCTGGCACGATCAGTTCTTCTCCGTTTGATGATCCAATAAGATTAGCCTCTGCCAAGGGTTTTGGGATGATTCCCAAAACGTTACTGCCTCCTTCCTGTACAGCCTTTGAAACGATCCCCATAAGTCCAAGATTGCCTCCGCCATATATTAAGTGCATATTCCTTGCTGCTAAGACTCGACCCAATTCATGTGCTGCCTCTACGTATTGTGGCTTAGTACCAATACTACTGCAGCAAAACACACAGATGTTTTCAACTCGTCTTCTTGAAGTGGCTTCCATTTTTTTATGTATTTCTTTTTCAAATCAGGATGCCTTCAAAAGTGTAATGACGGGCTGAATTTATAGTACCTGAAAAAGGGTGAGTAATAATAGCACTAATATCTTCCAGAGGACGATTGTTAGCTAAACAACAAAAGAAATCGTGAAAGGTCAAAAAGTCTGGATCCTGTCTACGAAAATAAAGATAATTACAATAGAAAAGCGAATCAAAGCAATAATTAAGACAACGGAATTGTGTACGCAATACGCTACTCGTTTGGTATATAAATCCATTAGGATGCGTTTCAAGAATCCATTCATTATTCAGCCATCGCTAATGAATTAGCTTTCATTTTTGCCAAACACCATTCCTTCTGTCTAAAAATGCTCCGTTTGTGCTTTTCCCTACAAAAATAACACACAAAATTAAAAAGTTCACACAAAATATGAAAACAAATATTACAACAAATTGCATGGGTTGCCTCCCTACTAGCGCTAAATTTTTCGTCTTCAGCCAGACGTGAGTGAAATTCATCTGTTAAGGAGGTTTCAATATCGTTTTAGATGTCCGATCAAAAACAATCCCGTGAGCGTTGCTTTTGAAGGGTCTCTTCCAACGGTAATGTGGCAAAAAGAGTTTTGTCCCATTCAGTGCTCGTGCCACCTTTTTGCTCCTTGTTGTTCCAGTGGTTCCTGCAAAGAAATAAAGAAAATCAGGAGGTCTTATATGGTGCTTGACTTGGAATGGAAGTTCCATTCTGTCAAGCTTCTGGGTGATATCTTTGATTTGTACTCCCCAAAACAGCGATGTTTCTCCTGAATGCTCTGGATCTTTATTAAGGTCAGACATTTGCTCCTCCATTTGCTCTGCTTCTTGCTCCACCTTTTCTTCACAGATGATACGAAACAGGATACGAAACAGACGAAACCCGATCCAAGATCCCGTAGACCCCCAAAGAACCTGTCCTTGAAAACCCTTGGAGATAGCCTCAGATGAATTTTGCCAGCAAATAGGACGCCACAAAGGATGCCAACCCTTTGATAAGTCTTTGTTCAATCACTGAACGATGATAAAATTTCTCAATCTCAAGAAATAAAAGTACTATTCACGCACAAAAATTAGGTCCTTCATTAAGAGGTGTTTTTGAGTTTAAATAGCAACATACTCAAACCCTAATAGAGCTAAAAGACTAATATAGCCCTAAACTACCCATTACCAACTAAAAGCCCATAAATCCTAATTTCTAGCCCATTTTGAACCCATAAATAACTAAAATAAAATAACCCAAATAATAAATAAAAACGGTAATCCTCGTTGGTTCCATACATGCAAATAAATAATAAATATGCCTAAATAACTGAATCGATGACTTGGGTCAAGTGTATAACTCTTGAACCCTCTTCCTTGAAGTCCAATTGGTCTCGAACCTGCTTGTTCAAGTCAGCTACATGATGTTGGGCCAGGCCTGCCATAGCGTCCTTGATCCTCTTAGCTCTGTATCTTGTAATTGGTCCAACCGGTACATGGATTGGATCGGTTGTGGTCTGGACCGAATCAGATGCAGCTAGGATCACATCATCCCCTCCCTCTTGAAAATGATTCGACCTCGAATCGACACCTGCATCAAAAGGGGATAAATCAGAAACATTAAATGAAGCAGAAACATTATACTCACCAGGCAGATCAAGCTTATATGCATTATCATTAATCTTTTCGATGACTTGAAAAGGACCATCTCCTCGGGGTTGAAGCTTGGATCTTCGTTGAGCCGGAAACCTTTCCTTACGCATGTGTAACCAAACCCAATCACCAGGCTCAAACACCACGCGTTTACGGCCTTTATTCGCATGAGAAGCGTACTGCTCATTTTTCCGTAATATGTGTTCACGTGCTTTCTCATGTATTTGTTTCACCAATTCTGCTTTCTTTTTCCCATCTAAACCTACTCTTTCCTCAACAGGCAAAGGCAATAAATCCAATGGTGTTAGTGGGTTAAAGCCATATACAATTTCAAAAGGTGAATATGAAGTAGAAGAATGAATGCACCTATTGTATGCAAACTCTATAAATGGCAAACACTCTTCCCATGATTTTAGATTTTTAGTGACTATAGTGCGAAGCAATTGAGTCAAAGTCCTATTGACCACCTCTGTCTGTCCATCTGTTTGAGGGTGACACGTAGTAGAATAAAGTAATTTAGTCCCTAGCTTACCCCACAAAACCTTCCAGAAATGACTCAAGAATTTAACATCTCTATCAGAAACTATACTCCTAGGAATCCCATGTAGTCGTACTACTTCCCTAAAGAATAAGTCTGATATATTAGTGGCATCATCAGTTTTATGGCATGCAATAAAGTATGCCATTTTGCTAAATCTATCAACCACTACAAAAATGGAATCCTTACCTCGTTTAGTCCTAGGTAAACCCAACACAAAATCCATCGAAATATCTACCCATGGTTCACTAGGTACAGGTAATGGAGTATATAATCCATGAGGTTTCACCCTAGATTTGGCCTTTCTACAAGTGAGACACCGATCACAAATTCGCTCTACATCGCGTTTCATCTTAGGCCAATAAAAATGCTCCTTTAAGGTTTCTATGGTCTTACTAATTCCAAAATGTCCCATTAGTCCCCCTCCATGAGCCTCTCTCACTAATAGCTCACGCATACTACAAGAAGGAATGCACAACTTATTTTCTCTAAACAAAAATCCCTCATGCTGATAGAATTTACTAAATGCAGATTTAATACATGCAGCATATATATCACAAAACTCCACATCACATGCATAAAGCTCTTTAATAAATTCAAATCCTAACATTTTAGCACTTAAAGAAGTAAGTAAAACATACCTGCGTGACAAGGCATCTGCAACTATATTTTCCTTACCTTGTTTGTAGCGAATGACGTACGGGAATGTCCCTACAAACTCCATCCATTTAGCATGCCTCTTGTTCAGTTTTCCTTGTCCTTTAAGGTGAATCAAACTCTCATGATCTGTGTGTATCACGAACTCTTTGGGCCATAGGTAATGCTGCCAATTCTCCAGTGCTCGAACAAGTGCATACAACTCCTTATCGTACGTGGGATACCTCAAAGCTGTCCCGTTCAACTTTTCACTGAAGTACGCAATCGGTCTTTTCTCTTGCATCAATACCGCCCCAATACCTATTCCGCTTGCGTCACACTCTATCTCAAATGTGCTCTCAAAATTAGGTAGTACGAGGACTGGTGCACTGCATAACCTTTCCTTGAGAGTCTGAAAAGCATTCTCTTGAGCTTCACCCCACTGAAATCCAACAGTCTTCTTGATTACCTCAGTCAATGGTGCGGCTATACTACTGAAGTCCTTCACAAAACGCCTGTAGAAACTCGCCAATCCATGAAAGCTTCGAACCTCAGACACTGTAGTAGGTGTTGGCCTATCCATGAAACGCCTGTAAAAGTATCGATCCCACGAGGACTTAATACCTAAGTTATTTATTTTATGAGGTCAAATTATTACTAGTATCTAACAGGTTGTTTAATTGATTTGAAATGACGACGATTCTAAATTTAAAGACAAGTAAATAAAATTGTTCGAAAGTAGATTTTAAGAAAATTCAATATTAAAAACTATCTAGGGTTGTGATTTATTCCAATATTATTTAAAGATGAAGTGGTTATCTTATAGTTGGGTAAAATATTGATTTATTAACCTGGAACACTAAATTATGTAAAAGCCTCTTCCGATGGTCAATTACAAATACCCAGTATAACCCAATTGAACGATATGTCTATGTCAACCAAATTACCTAGATTCATTAAGATTAAGTTCCAATTATGGCTACCACCGCCCGACAGGTATATTCCTATCCTGTAAGGAAATCTATTAAAGGGTTATCTATCCTCAAGGAAGATCGTGGGCTATTGAGTCTGAGGTCTTAAACTTAAAATCCCTATGTCTAGTTCATTTTAAGTTTACCTTATCAATTTTATTAGTGGCCAATTAATAAAAAGGCATTAAGATTAAGACTCAATAAATAAATCTTTATATTACCCAAACTATAATCTAACCCCTTTATAAACCGGTGATATTGGAAGTCATCACAACCCCAGATACTAATTTAGTTACGACACATAGCTAGGGCTGGTAAAATAAAAGACATAAAATGCTGAAAGTAATTGCGGTAAAGTAAATACTGAAAGGTAAATTACAATAAAATAAATGCTAAGGTAAAAAGGAATTACTTTTACTACTACTAATTTAGATATCTCCAATAAAATAATATATAAACTTGTGATAATATTACCAACCGACCAATCTGGCGGTATTCTGATTAAGTCAAATTAAGTCCAACCAGCCATTAAGGCAATAATATTTGTCCATAACCAGCCATAAAGGCGGAACCAAAATAAAATTACCAACCGACCAATCTGGCGGTATCCTTGATTAGTCAGGTTTAAACCAGATTAAAATAAAATTACCAACCGACCAATCTGGCGGTATCCTGATTAAGTCAAATTAAGTCCAACCAGCCATAAAGGCGGAACAAAAATAAAATTATCAACCGACCAATATAGCGGTATCCTTCTTAAGTCAAGTTTTAAATAGTTAATATATTATTTTTAAGGGAGATTAATCTAAATAGCAATAGTAAAAGAATTACCTTTCACCCTAGCTGGGAAAGTTACCTCCTCATGTGAATAGTAAAAACTGTAAAAAGTAAAGAAAGTAAATTACTATTATTACAAAAAGTAATTAAAATTATTACAAAAGTAAAAACTAAAAATTAAAACGAAACTTAGAGAGAGAAGAACTCCCTATTTACATAAAAGAAATGGGAGAGAATGGTGCACTGAAATCTGAAATTTTGAGCTCTATTTATAGGCGCGGATAAGGGTCCAGCGTCACGACGCCAGCTACAGTTCAGCGTCGCGACGCCCGATACAGTGAATCGTGGCACAATGACGGCTTGACACGTGGCGAGGCGGCTAAGAGATCAGATACTTATCCGATGACGTGGCACTATTCATGACGTCATTTCTTACATCACGCTGATGACGTGGCACTGTTCATGACGTCATTGATGACATCACGCTGACGTGTGGAGGGCGATTGTCGGCAACTTAAGATGATGACACGTGGCACGGGCGCATGTTAGCTGATCCGTTGTGATGGTGACACGTGGCAAGCGCACGATAGCATGATTGGCGCATTTTAACAGGCGGCACATGTTAGCAAATTTTCTGATTGGTCCACGTGTCCACGGCGCACATTAGCAATTCCGGCGCATGATGGGCGTCGCGACGCGCATGGCTTCAGCGTCGCGACGCTGAAATGACGATTTTGCCCTTTTGTCCAGTTTTTCCTGTTTTGCTCCAAATCACCTCCAGAATGTCCTGAACTTTATTTATCTACAAAATAACACAAAACATATCAAAATATTCACAAAACTCAAGTAACTATACAAAATATTAGGTTAAATGAGTGGGAAATAGTGATAGATTTACCACTCATCACACCCCCAAACCTAACATTTTGCTAGTCCTCGAGCAAAACATAAAATAAAATAACATAATAAAATTTAACTAAGCCACTTTCGTAGGGATCACGGTTGCATTTAGCGTATGCAACAAGCCTTTAAACCCCTAGGTGTACCTAGTGGACGAGTTGTAGTCTCGTGAGGGTTTACAGCAATGATACCCACAAACATTTTAAAGAAAAAAGGTATTAAAACTAATGCACACAAAAGCAAAAAAGACAAGCGAAAAGAGAATAAAGATGTTAGTGACTAATCAGGTGAAACTTCTACTCCAAGTTACTAGTTGTTTTGTTTCTTTCTAAATTACCGAATAAGTAAATTCTCCGATTATATTTACCATTCTTCATATACACAACCAACAAAATATTAAACAACTCATTTTTGCCCACAACAGTCATAAGTGCAGTTGATAAGAGAGTAATATTTTTGTCCTAAAGTTCTATCAGATTTCACACCTTTTTGTAGCAATGGAATAATTTTTCTGATTTTTCTGATTTTTTCTATGATTTTGAATTTTGACTTTTTATTTATATACAATACCTTCCGTCTATGTAGCGAGCTTTGGGTCGGTGGCTCCCAAACCAGTTGACTTTAGGGCACCAGGTGTTAAGACACCCCTACGGACTTAATTACTCAGACTTTAGATATATATATTTTTTTTGTAACATCTTCGATCCATGTAACGAGCTTTGGGCCAGTGACTCCCAAACCAGTTGGTTTTAGGGCACTAGGTGTTAAAACACCCTTACAGACTTAATAACCCGGATCTTAGATACTTTATTTTTGTACATCAGAATTTTTTTTTTTTTTACTCCATCACTTTTTGAGATGCTTCCTCCAATTAAACTAGAGCACTGAATATTACAAACTTTTCAATTACAGCTCATGTCCGTATGTTACCATGTATGTTGATAATACCTGCCAACTGAGCATATGAAGATCCATTTTAGTTAGTGTTAAGGAGAATTTACAAATTAAATAATTTAAAATGAAATAAAAAAAAATTAACTTGCTCCGAAATAAATGGTTTGAGATACGTATCAGGAGTGGGAACTCCTTACTCAGCTACCTCTCACCAATTTCACCTTTTTAGTCAAAATAATTTTGTAATTTTTTGAAATTTTTCAATTTTTTTGTAGTTTTCGAAAAAATTTGGACTGAAAATAAAAACAACATACAAACTAAAGACAAGATACTAATCAACTAATTTCCTCCCCCAAACCTAAATGAGACATTGTCCCCAATGTTTTAAAAAGTAGAAGAAGAGTTTAGAAGATCGTACCTGGTTAGCTGAAAATCTACAGGAAATTAAAGGTTAAGATCCAAATTAATTCGACGCCTCTTACCACGATCATCCTCGGACCAATTTATCTTTGAAATGATAGGGTCAACTTTTGGTTCATAGGCTATGAGTTGGTCAATTAGATCTGGAGCAGTTCTAGCAGTAAATAGGAGTTCTTTTAAAGGTTTTGATATGAACCCATTTCTCCGAGCATCATCAAGAAACACACAAAGAAAATCATAAAACCCATCAACGTTGTACAGCCCAATTGGTTTCTGGTGTATGTTCAGGTTCGCCCAAGATAGTACAATAAAAATTTCCTCCAATGTGCCCAAGCCACCTGGCAAAGCAATAAAAGCATCAGCACGGTTAATCATTTCCACTAGTCGTTCAGACATACCTGGTACGATCAGTTCCTCTCCGTTTGATGGTTCAATAAGATTTGCCTCTGCCAAGGGTTTTGGGATGATTCCCAAAACGTGACTGCCTCCTTCCTGTGCAGCCTTTGAAACAATCCCCATTAATCCAAGATTACCTCCGCCATATATTAAATGCATATTTCTTGCAGCTAAGACTCGACCCAATTCTTGTGCTGCTTCTATGTATTGTGGTTTAGTACCAACAGTGCTACCGCAAAACACACAAATGTTTTCAACTCGTCTTCTTGAAGTGGCTTCCATTTTTTTACTCTGGATGTCTTCAAAAGTGCAATGATGAGATGAATTTTTAATACCTGAAAAGGGTGAGTAAAAATAGCACAAGTATCTTCCAAAGGACGATTAGTAGCAAAATAATAAATCGTGATAGTCAACAAGATCTGGATCCTGTCGGAGAAAATAAAAGAAAACAACAAAACAAATCATATTTATTAGGAAAAGACAAAGAGATATAATATTTACAAAAAGTAACGGCTTGATTGACGTCTATGCGTCAGGGACAAGCTTCCCATCCAATTTTATTATAAATTGGCAAACATGGTCTTTTTGAGTCAGATTCCCGAGACTTAACAGTTGTCTTTCTTTTTGAAATTGTGTATGTAATTTGCGAAAGGCTATGTGAACATATACACTGGGATGCGTCTCAAGAGTCGAAGATATATCATCTAAAGACTCCTTACTCAAGCCATCCCTAATGAATTTAATTTTGTCTTCGCGATTATCAGACACCATTCCTAAAGAACGACAACGAGTATTGCAATTGCATCGTGCACATTTGTAACAAACACCTATTTGCTTAGCTCTACGTTTCTTTGCATAGGTGCTTCTTCCAAAACCAGGCAGATGTGAAATAAAAGAGTCAGAAGACTCACCTGCCAATCGGACTCGTGCTTCAATTACCCAACGAATGTCATTGGGAACACCATGGATCGTCAGTAACCTCATCCGTTCCAAGCGAGCTTTGTAAACTTTCATTAGAGATTTTTGAGGGAGAGAAGGAAATTGCTTGTGAAGATTTGCGAGAGCTTCTTTCATCTTGAAATAACTTAATCTGCAAAAACTAAACACACAAAATTAAATCACACCCAATCACAATATATACAAAAATTGCATGGGTTGCCTCCCTGCGAGCGCTAAGTTTAAAGTCGTCATCTAGACGTGACTGCTCGAACGTTTATGCTGGATATGAAAGTGTGACACTTTCTTTTTGTCGCTCAAATGATTCTCCCCAGTAGTGCTTGATACGCTGACTGTTAACCTTGAATGTGTTGTTGGTATTGGGATCCAGTAACTCAACAGCTCCATATGGTAAAACCTGAGTGATCACAAATGGTCCTTCCTCGTGGCTTTGTTAAGTTTCCTGTAGTCCATACATACTCTCCATCCAGTCACCGTTCTTGTTGGGATCAGCTCGTTCTTTTCATTGGTGACCACAATAATTCCTCCTTTCTTTGGTACACACTGCATAGGACTTACCCAAGTGCTATCTGAGATGGGGTAAATGATGCCAGCATCCAACCATTTGATGATTTCTTTCTTCACAACTTTCTTCATGATTGGATTGAGTCTCCGTTGATGCTCCACTGTGGGTTTGTATTCATCATTCATCAGAATCTTGTGCATGCAAAATTATGGACTAATGCCTCGAATGTCTGTTATAGTCCAGCCAATGGCTCTTTTGTGCTCTTGTAATACTCTCAGTAGCTTTTCTTCCTGATCCAATGTTAGTGAAGAAGAAATAATAGCAGGTAATTCAGAAGAGTTTCCAAGAAATGCATATCTAAGATGGCTCGGAAGTAATTTTAGTTCGAGCTGTGGTGGTTCTTCAATCGAAGGCTTGATTCGATCTTTCTTTGACAGTTCCAAGCTTTCAACTTGTGGTATTGCTTTAAATCGGAATGGTTTGTCAAGGTAGTTGATACATTCCAGAATTTCAGGATCTAGCTCGCTGTCAGTCATGTTGGTGATGCAAGCTTCAAGTGTATCCGTGGGATTTGGATCGGTATTCTGAATGATACTTTCAACAATATCAACTCTGAAGCATTCTTCTTCTTCCTTTTCATCGCTCGGAAATTTCATAGCTTTGAAAACATTAAATGTCACTTCTTGGTCCTGCACTTTCATGGTTAGTTCTCATTTTTGCACATCAATCACAGTTTTACCTGTAGCCAAAAATGGTCTCCCAAGAATGATAGGTATTTCTTTGTCTTCTTCCATGTCAAGGATGATGAAGTCTGCAGGAAGGATGAGTTTGTCAACTTTGACCAGCACATTTTCAACGACTCCTTTTGGAAATGTGAGCGTTCGATCAGCAAGTTGCAAAGATACCGAGGTAGGCATTGCTTCTCCAATTTGCAGTTTCTTGTAAATAGAAAAAGGCATTAAATTAACACTGGCACCTAAATCACATAAAGCCTTACCGATGCAATGTTCTCCAATGGTGCAAGGTACAGTGAAACTGCCAGGATCTTTCAACTTTGGGGGAAGCTTCCTCTGAATGATGGCGCTGCATTCTTCTGTCAAAGCTACTGTCTCATAATCTCCAATCTCCATTTTCGTGAAAGAATGTCTTTCATGAATTTTACATAGCTGGGCATTTGTTCCAAGGCTTCTGCAAATGGTATGTTAATGTGCAGCTTTTTGAAAATCTCCAAGAAACGAGCAAACTGTTTGTCCAGTTTTTTTTTCTGAAGACGCTGAGGAAAAGGTGGTGGTGGAGTGATCTGTTTTTTTTCTTTTTCCTTTGCTTCTTTTTCCTCCATCTGTGGGACTGCATCTTTTGGAATATCTTCAATTGTTGACTTGATTCCAACATCTTTGTTGATCTCAGTACCACTCTTTAAGGTGATGGCTTGACATTGCTCTTTCCCTCGGTTCCTTGGATTTGGTTCTGTGTTGCTGGGAAGATTACCTGGCGGTCTGTAACTCTGAGCATTGGCCAGTTGTCCAATTTGATTCTCCAGTGCTTTGATGGAAGCTGATTGGCTCTGAATCATGGCTTCATATCTTTTTAATTGAGCTAACATCTCTGCCATCACTGGTTCATTTGTCTGCTCCTGGCCTTTGTTCTGTTGCTGGAATCCATGTGGTGGATAGTTCTGCTGTTGGCCTGAATTGTTGCTCCATGAAACATTAGGATGATTCCTTCATCCTGGGTTGTAGGTGTTGGAATATGGATTGTTCCCCTGTCTGTTGAAATTGTTGACATAATTCACCGTTTCTTCAAGTTGGTTTGGTTCTGGTGCTCCTCCATATGGTGAACTTGTGGATCCAGTGATGCTTTGAGTGTTGAGAGTCTCCATAAATTTGCATATCTGATCCAGCTTGGTGTTGGCTGCTTTATTAGCTCCAACTTCATAAATTCCTGCAATTCTTTGAATTATGCTCCTTTCTGTTGGCCATAAGGAATTGTTGTTGGCCATTTCTTCAATTAGGTCCCAGGCTTGATCTATTGCCATCAAAGCTCCTCCAGCAGCAGCATCAACTGTGGTTCTCATCAGTCCAGAAAGTCCATTATAGAAAGTTTGGACTTGAAGCCATTTTGGAATCTCGTGGTGAGGACATTTCCGGAGCAAATATTTGTATCTTTCCCAAGCTTCGTACAAGGATTCTGAATCTTGCTGCACAAAGGATGTGATGTCATTTCTCAACTTTGCAGTTCTGGCTGGTGGAAAGTATTTTGCAAGGAATTTGGTGGCTAGAGTGTTCCAAGTTGTGATGGATCCAGCTGGTAGTGAATGTAGCCAAGCTTTTGCTCTGTCTTTCAAGGAATATGGGAAAACTCTCAGCCTCATAGCTTCTTCAGCTCCTCGGTTGTAATTGAACGTGCCGCAAACTTCCAGGAAGTTGTTGATGTGGGCATTAGGATCTTCAGTTGCATTTCCCCCAAACTGAACTGTCTGCTGAATCATCTGAATGCAAGTTTTGATGTCACCCGCATTTGCTGGTAAAGGAGGAAGTACAATACAGGAAATGAGGCCATCTACCACCGGAATGGTTCTGTCTCGAATGGGGATTGGTGGTGCAACCTCCAAAGGTTCAGGTTCCATGTTGACTAAGGCTTCTTGGCCTTCTCACCTTTCTCTTCTCAACTGTCTGATGGTTCTTTCAATCTCTGGGTCAAGCGGTCGGAGTTCAAAACTTCTGGTTCGTCTCATGAAGTTTCTGAGAACCTGAAACACAAGAAAACAATAACAATAAGTAAAAATAAAAATTAGATACAAGTAAAAGTATCTACCCCTAAATTAATAATAAAAGATAAATAAGTCCCCGGCAACGGCGCCAAAAACTTGACCGGCGTAAACACACACGTATAACGCAAGCGTACGTATCGTTCAAGTAGTATAAAAAGTATCGATCTCACGAGGACTTAATACCTAAGTTATTAATTTTAT
>SKCR01040413.1:0-101652 GCA_019454045.1 Zanthoxylum bungeanum
CGTTAGCGACGTGAATAGTGATTTCGCTAGGCGTAATCATTTATTACGACGCGACGGAAAATTCGTTAATTTGGAATTAGCGAACCCGAGCCCGGGATTATTTGCGAGCGCATTCGCATTTCGAATTCGAGTGCGGCACGCAAGTCAAATCGTGCGTCAAATTGCTAGTCACATCAAGCGTCAAATCAATATCACTTTGAGTGATATGACATGTTTCACTTGATTTGAGTGATTGATGTAGAAGTTGAAAAAGCAACATTTGCTTTTTCTTTTGACTTTAGCATTTAATGTAAAGTTAAAGAATGGCTATTGTTTTTTTTATTAATTTTAGAAATATATAAAACTAATACATTTCTTTTTCTTTACTCTCTCTTTCCACCTTTACGCTCCTTCTCTCTTTTTCCCTCTCCTTTTCTTCTCCCTCTCCTTCACGGCTCAAGCCGATTTGCTTAAAAAAGTTTTTTCTGGTTGGACCGAATTTAAAGAGAAGGCAAGGAAGAAGATGTGGTGCTAGCACACACCTTGGTTATATTATGGTGATAGGGAAACGAATTTATGAGCATGGAAAAGCTTGAAGCTTGGAGCTTCAATGGAGTCTCACATGGCCGATTCTTGGAGGGACTTTAGAGGCCCAAAACCGAGCAGCCCACTGCTTGAAGAAGCCACTGCCGAGCATGGAGAAGAGGCAGAAAACGCATCTTGTTCTTCATCGCAACAAAACTGATCTATGTGAGTATGATTCCGCCTTACTCCTTTGAGTATTCACTCGTTTTTTATGCATGATTTATGATCTTGGGACTTGATTGACACTCAACAATGGTATCTTGAGCTATTGGTTGCATAAAACGAATTAGGGTTCTTGAGCAAAATTTGGGGCTTTTTGATTTAAGCATGATTTAAACAAATTGCTTTGTTTAAGAATGCTTGTATGAATAAATTAGAGTTATATGTAATCAATTTGATGAAAAATATTGGATTGATTTTCCCCAATTTGCTTAATGTTGGCCAAAACTTGATTTGGGTAAACTCAATTTGAGCATCAAATGATTAAATTGTTTAGTATAGTATGCTTGAATGAGGTGAATTGATGTTGTGCATATCAATTTTTGAAATTGGTTAGATCCATTTTTCCCCAAATTTTGGGCATGACAAATTTGGGTAAACTTGATTTTGAGCATGTTTAATGAAATTGGATGTTTAGAATGCTTAAATGTTGTTTAATTGATGATTGATTAGATCAATTTGATGAAAAAGTGTTTGGAACAAATTTCCCCCCATTTGCTTGTGATGGCCGAATTTGGCAAGTGCCCTATTGTCTTGGATTTTGATTTTTTTGTTCATTGGATGACTTGGAAATCATTTAGGGATGTTAATTTATGTTTAATTTGGTTCAATTGGATTGAATGTGATTTGGACATATTTTCCCCTTATGGCCGAGACACTTGAAGCATGAAATTGGGTTTTGATTTTGATTTAATTATGTTGGACATGATTAATTGATGTTAAGCATATTAATTGGACAATTTGATGTTTTGGAAACTTTGATTTGGGTAATTAATAATGTTATACACTTTAGGTAATTTAATTGGAAAATTTGGAATTTTTGAAATTAAATTATTGGGCTTAAAATTGGATTTGGGCTTTCAAAGTTGTTATTGGGTTTATTGGACTTTGTTGTACAAAGTTGGTTTAGGCGAAAATTGGTTGGATCCAATTAGGCCCAAAACCGCTTCCAAATGCCCAAATGCGACTAATGAACTCTTAACGTTTAATTGGGGCCTAATTAATTTATGGGCTTATGGGGAACTCCCGGATTGGACTTTGGTTGCGGGTTTGACCCGAGTTGACCAAAAGTCCACGCCTCAAGAAATTAATTAAAAGCCCATTGGACTTTAATTAAATTAATATTGGATATTAATCGGGCTTTGAGACCCGTAACGATTAAATTTAGATTTAAGTCGTAAAGTTTATTTTATAAGTGTAATATTTAATTTGGAATTAAATAATGAATTAGAATTAAATACGTATTAAATTGGATTTAATCATGTAATTTAATTTATTAGGAAATCGTACTTTGAGTACGTGTTCGCAATACGAGTTTGACTCAAACAAATCAATCTTTGTTTGAACATTGGATGATCACTAATTATCAAGATTAATTAATTGGATTAGATTGATTGATAACATGCTTGTATGAATACATGGTTGTGATGTTTGAATAATGTATATCGGATGGATATTAGCCGGGTGGGGCGATTTTGGAAATTGTAATAAATTTGATTTATTAATTGGACCTGCGTGTCCAGCCTTATCTCTTATTTCTTTGTATTCTCTTCTCACCTATTCCCCTCCATGTAAATGAGGTTTCTTTAGAAGTGTAGTGTAACGGGTAGAAGTAAATACATGTGCTAGCGGGAGAGAGAAAGTGAGAGATTTGATCTAGGATCAATGTGTAAAAAATCCATCCGCATATCATTATTATTTTATCATATGCGGTTTATTATGTCTTTAGAATGCATGTTTAAGGGTGTGTGATGATGAGACCTTAACAGATAATAAAATTGGTAGCCAATTTGCACGCGAAAAACCCTCGTTAAATATCAAGCGTTTATTTTCCTTCCATTGAGTGATTCTTACTCAAGATCCTAGATTGGCATGGGTTGTTGGCCAAAGTCAAGCCCTTGTCCGTCAAGATGTGTTTAATCACGAGGGTTTGTTCCATATCGGTGTCGTGTCCAAGTTGTGGTTTGTTGGCCAAAGTCAAGACCACTTCTTGTCCATTGACATTGATTACGAAGCTTCCATGTCAATGGGTCCGCGCTTGACTGGGATCACTAGGTTTGTTGTGCCAAGCCAAG
Organism: Zanthoxylum bungeanum; assembly: GCA_019454045.1. Taxonomy (NCBI): domain Eukaryota; kingdom Viridiplantae; phylum Streptophyta; class Magnoliopsida; order Sapindales; family Rutaceae; genus Zanthoxylum; species Zanthoxylum bungeanum. Next base: position 2,859 of record SKCR01040413.1, read on the forward strand.
GCCTAGTTGATTCAGAGGAAAAAGGTTAGGGTATACATTCGATGTATAGGCATATATAAGATATATGTTTGGGACTTGGATGTCCACCTACTGGATCTAGGAGTTGGATGAGATCCAATTGATCTTAGAGATCTACCTAGTTAATTATCATACAATTTGTTGGCCAAAGTCAAGATTGTGTGATATTTAACGGATCCTATCCCACTAGGAAACACGGTTTCCCGAGTACTCGACAGAGGGTTAGAGGCTCGACGAAAATAGTGGGAGGCAAGAATTGAATTTGCAATACTCGTTCAATTACTCGCCATACGCGCTCATTTAAATTATTTCGTCATTAGATTAAATGTTAGTTAGACTAATATTTAAATTGTTGTTTTAATAAACAGTTGGACTGTATTATACTTGATTATATATAATTGGATTATATTAATCAATATATTTGAATTAATTAATTTCAGTTTACAGTTGATTTTATAATTGGATTATAGTAATCAATGTAATTGAGGTTAATTAATTTGGATTATATTTGATTATATAGTTGGACTATTATAATCATTATAATATATATAGTACCACTAATCGTTGATTAAATAGTTGGACTATTGTAATCAAGATAAAATTGAAAAGTTGGACATTTAAAATATAATCTGGGATTGAAATATTTTAAATGATTTAATTTTCAAATTGGGAATAATAATAGTTACTTTATTTGATAAAATAACTTATTATACCTTAAGCCCAAAATTAAGCAAAATAAGTAGAGCGTAAAATCTTTGGAAGATTTATGTGATGATGACTTTAATGCTTAATTTATATACTTGTCATAAATCTAATTTTAGATTTAAGAAGTATTAAAATTGCAATTTATAATTCTTGGAGAATTAATTGACTATTCTAGAGGAGATAAAGTCAAAGTTTGCAATTGGGCATGTAGCACGAGGTGCACATCGTTTCGATATTCTAAGAACCCAAGGCTTGGCCTAAGGTTTCTGAAATATTAAAAGGATAATTGACATATCCCAAAGTGACTACCATTTGGATATGGCAGACACGAAGGAATTAAAGAAAGGGCGAGGTTCTAACTTTAAAAATATTTTTCAAAGTTATGTTCACTACTAGTATTGAAATTGGATTTTAAATACTTAGTGTGGTACATAAAATATATGTATTGATGTTCAGAATCCGCTATGAGCTGGATACTGACTTCAAGCCGAGATTCTCTCTGCGAATCGGAAACGGGACGAAAGTCGCTGTTTCGACCGTAGATACCTAAGTTTAGGAACTACCCTTTGGGTATATACTTAAATTATGACTGTTATAATGTAACTAGTTTGACTAGAGACATTATCTCTATATCAGTGTTTAATCCATTGTGGATAAACCTTTATATTATAGAACACTAAGTGTTTTATTATATAAAGATGATACTGAGATAAATACATTAGATGTAAATAACAGAATTTATATTTTGAATATAAATAAAATCTCAACATATAAAATGACAAATAAATAGCTCAAATTGATTTGATCAATAGAGACTTATTTGTGGCATTGTTGTCTATGACACAATTTAACGAGACTCGTATATCCACACTTTTGAAGAGTAGGTACTAGGACTGATTTGACTATTCAAATAAGGTCTGCGAATCTAGTTTATTAGGTAAAGTACCTAAAATACTATTTACTTGGTAATAGTATAAGGGCCACCGACCTGTTAGCCCTATTCATGGTGAAGTAAGTGGGCCCATATCTAGCTAGGCTAGATGTGAACATGAATATTTCGTGACCTTAAACGGATGTGGCATCTCGTTATGGTTATGTGTTTCTTTTGAAGAACACAAATCGAAAACTTTTAGAGTTTCGACACGAAATAGAAAAACAGATCGGCTATAGTATTATTATGCCACAGTAAGACCGTATTGGAAAATACTTAAACAGTATTTTCATATGTACATGAAAGAGTACGGTATTCTTTCATATGAGGACTCCTCTCGAGACACGTCAGTTAGACGGTGTGTCCGAACTAAAACCGGATTTTGTTGGACATGATAAGGTTTATCACGAGTCGCTCTGAGCTACCATTTCCTTCAACGGATAAGTTTTAACAGTGCAATAACTTATTTAGAATAAGGTTCCATATAAATCTGTTTGACAGATGTCATATAGGATATGAACAGGGAAGAAACGAGGTTTCTCATTCCTGACAATTTGGGTATGCCAGGCATAACGTTTGGATGATACCAAACTAAGGACCCAAATTGGATAAGTGCCAATATAGGTTATCCTAAGGGAAACCTTAAGTATAGTACTTATAAATCTCACATGAGAACAATGTGATTGTTGCTCACCATGCGGTTTTTCCTGAGAGGAATACCGATATGCAGTGGTGTAGGCATTGCATTTTCGCATGTGAAACCCGATGATGAGCCTCATTTGGAGGCACTACCTTTTGAGTCATGAAAGCCGCGGGAAACAGATATCAGAAGGGGAAATTCAGAATAAACAAGCTCACTGTCTTCGTTAGTGTTGCGTTCGCTACTTCGTTCGAACGGAAACAGATTACGGGTGTTCGTGTCGCATTCGAGGAAGCGTTCGAACGATGTCGGTAATTCTGGTTTTGCTGCTAGCCTCACACCCAGCCCATTTAGCTCCCCAAAGCCCATAAAACACATCCCAAATTAAATAAATAAGTATAATTTAAACATTAAACATTAAATGAAATATTTAACCATTTACCAATTAAATAAGATATTTACCTAACTTAACTAAAATCATGCCTAATTTAAAATCAATCCTAACCAATTAAAGCCAATCATATATTTGACTTCCTAATCTAATAAGATAATTACCACTATAAAAAATTTGTATTCCTAAACCAACACAAATTAAATATTACAACTTCCTAAAATAAAATATTTTGTCCCCCCTCAATCTTGTGTATACCTTTATCATCTCTCCTAATTTGGAAACAAGATCTCTTCCTTGTGAGACAAGGTGAAACCCTAGACATCTTCTATATAAACAACCCCTAACCCAAGCCATTCCTCTCCTTGACACAACCTAATCACGCCCAAGGCATAGAATTCACACCCAAACTCTCTCGAAATCTCTCTAGACTCTCTCTACACACCCGAGGTTAAAGTAGCAATTATTTCCTTGAGTATGTGCTTGTGGACCATCCTCATTTGGATGCAGTTGGACTATTGTCAGAAATGCGGGCTTGCTGGGCCATTTAAACTGGAGCAAGTTCGTACTGTATGACTATTAGGCCCAAGGCTTCTGAAATGTTGATGGGCCATTATGTAAAAATTATTATGTTATGTTTGCATTATCTCCCTCTATGCTTATGTTTGGGAACATCACCGTTTGGATCCATTTGGACCATTTGTCATGGGATATTGGCTTGTTGGGCCATTTAAACTGGGACAAGAACGTATTTCATGACTATTGGGCCAAAAGCTTCTAAGTGATTGATGGGCCACCTTGTGCTTGTTTTCGGAATATTATCATTTGGATTTAGTTGGGCTCTTTGCCATAAGACATGAACTCGTTGGGCCATTTAAACTGGGACGGGTTCACCCTTATGATAGTTGTCCCAAAAGCTTCTAAAATGATAATAGGCCGATTTGTTTGAGAATTTTATTTGATTTAATATATGTTATATATTTCTTATGCATATCATGCATACATATACCCTGTTAACATCCTCTGTGTCTTAAAAGACACCATAGATACCGTTTGGGTTAGAGAAGGAACCAGACTCACTAAAAGAACAAGTATGAGTGCATCTGATAATGAGGTGTCCCGTATGGATCAGTTAGAGAATGGTCTCGCCAAGATCACTGAACAGTTGCTGGCTTTGACTACTGCTATGGCTGGTATAGCTGGGTCTCATGCCGGGGTTCATTCTGGGGATGTGAGGCAAGAGGAATCTCCGAACAGATTGGGGGATGATATCCCCGCTTTTGATGACGATATGGCAGAGTTGCAGCAGACAGAGTATCTGGGTCTCAGACAGAGTTACAGAAACTTCGGGATCAGGTTGAGTCGGTTACCCGCAAGATGAGGGGTAAGAATGAGGATTTGCTGGATTATGACACTTTGACTTTTGAGGAACAGTTGCCTGCACAGTTCAAGATGCCGGATATGGCTAAGTTCAATGGGAATGGGGATCCGAGGGTGCATCTCCGACAGTTTGTATCAGTCATGAGTTCAGTTGGCTTATCTCAGTGCCAGGTACAGAAAATGTTTGGAATGTCGCTTGAAGGAGCTCCCGTGGTATGGTACCACAGTTTGGAGAAGAAAGTAAAGGAAGATTGGAGGGAGTTGGCCGATGCTTTCCTGAAGCAATATGTCACTGACTTGGAGATCGATCTGTCACTCCGTGATCTGGAGAATGTTAAGCAGAAAGCGGAGGAGAGTTTTAAGGAGTATGTGGACCGGTGGAGGGGTCAATTATTGAAAATGCAACCAGGCCTTCGGAGAAGGATCAGATCAAGATGATTATCAAGGCACAAGCCCTCCATTTACGGCAAGTTGAGGAGGATGACCTCCATGATTGCAGACTTTCGGCAGTTGAGGGAAACTGTCATGGATATTGAGGAAGAAGAGGCCGAGAATAGAAAATTCTATGGTCTAAACAGGAGGCCCATTGGGGGAACATCGGGAACAAAGCCCGTTTCCGCTGAAGTTGCTGCTATCCGGAACAGGCATTTTTCCAACTTGGGAAGGCCCCTGTCTAAGGTGCTAGAGAAATTGAAGAGACAAGGGCTCTTGAAACCCTTGGATACCAAACCATTACCCAATCCCCTACCATCACATTATAACCTAAGCCTTTACTGCCACATCCACCAACAAAAAGGCCATGACACCGACAACTGCGCCCGACTCCGCCATGAAGTCCAAGACCTAATAGACTCCAAGAAAATACCCAACCCATAAACAGAACAGCCCGATACACACAGAAACCCCTTACCCAACTACCGTGCCGTACCACCACCAGCCTACATGATCAATTATGGCCTCCCAGAAGACCTTGTCCTAAAATCCTTTCACCCTCAAGCCTTTTGCCTGGGAATCTGGGATAGTACTAGTGAGGATGAGTTTGAGCAGAAGAAAAACTTTTGGCTGGATTTCTCTAGCAGTGATGAGGAGAAGTAAGGGGAATGACAAGTAGCGGTCGTTTTTACAATGATATGACGAAAAAGGGTAAGGAAGCTTTGACAGATGGTAGAGAAGTGGTTGAGGCTGCAGAAAATACTGAAGGGGATATAGTGCTGAGGCAATTGAGGAAGACTAGAGCACAAGTCAGTATCTGGGAACTATTATGTGCATCTCGGGAGCATAGACAGGCTATGGTTGAGGCCTTGAGCAAGATTATGGTACCGGAGGATGCCAACCCCGCAATGTTTGTTGGGTCGGTTCAGAAAGAAGCTTTGCAGATATCCTTTTCTGAGGATGAACTCTCGGCGGAGGGGAGAAATCATAACAGGCCTCTATTTATCAGGGCCGAGGTGAGGGGTAAGAAAACTTCATGTGTGATTGTGGATGACGGTTCGTCCATCAATGTGTGCCCGTTGAAAATTCTGGCAAGATTGGGTATGAAAGCAACAGACTTGGACCCCTCCAGTATGACTATTAAAGCTTATGATGACAGTAAGCGGGGAGTTGAGGGTACCTTTGTGGCTATGGTCAAGGTAGGGCCGATTGAAGATGAGGTTGAGTTCACAGTGCTGGACATCCCAGCCACTTTTGCTTTATTGTTGGGAAGGCCTTGGTTTCACAAACTTGGGGGCGTGCCTTCCACTTTGCATCAGATGATCAAATTCCCGTATGAGGGAGAAGTTGTTACCATCCGGGCTGAGTTAGATAATGTCATGGCTGCCTTGGAGATACAACCTTTCACGAGGTTTCAGGTGTCAGCTACTTTCGAGGAATGGGTGGATCCTAGGGTGGCTAGGATTACGGAGAAGATGAAGTTCGAGCCAGGTAAAGGTTCAAAATTGCCGGATTTCAGAGGACAGACTACTCGGAAAGGTTTGGGGTACAAATCTGACGAAGAAAAGCCAAAGGTCAAGAAAAAGGGCCTGAAACTGATGGAGTGCTTTGTGAAAGCTTCAGGGTATCAAGGAGAGCCTGAACCTGTGAAAGTCAATGGGATTGTGGTACCTGGGTTTGAGATCTTCCAGGATTTGTTGGGTGAGAAACCATTGACTGGAAAAGCTGTGGAAACAGAGATTTGGGAAGAAGAATGATGATGTTGGAAGCCTGACTCTGGGAGAGGATGAAAAGCCTGAGGAAGACCTGATTGCAGAGGAAGAAGTGTCTCTAGATGATGAAGACATTTACCTTCCTGATTTGTTTGAATGTACTTCCGCATTATCCAATAATAAAGATATCTTTTGCTTACTTACCTGAGTCATTTCCGTTTACTCTGCATGAATCAAGCATATTTGACATCAGTTCAGCCAGAACTATTGCATTTAACTTGGGTACACTTGAGAACCCCAAAGAAATTTTAATTGCAAGTGAAGTAACCTCCGAAGAGAGGGAGAAACTAGAAGAAGTGTTGGTCAGATATGCCAAAGTATTTGCTTGGTCTTATGAGGACATGCCCGGGGTAGACAGAAACATTGCCCAGCACACAATACCAACTTATCCGAATATGAGGCCAGTAAAGCAGAAACTTCGATGAATGAGACCGGAATGGGCTGAAAAAGTCAGAGAGGAAGTTAAGAAGCAGATAGATGTGGGGTTCCTGGAAGTGGTAAAATATCCCGAATGGTTGGCTAACATAGTGCCGGTGCCGAAGAAAGATGGGAAGGTCAGAATGTGTGTAGACTACAGAGATCTCAATAAAGCTTGTCCGAAAGATGATTTCCCTTTGCCGCATATAGATGTTCTGGTTGATAGTGCGGCTTTGTCTGCTATGTATTCATTTGCAGATGGATTTTCATGGTACAATCAGGTTCTCATGGCTGAGGAAGATAAACACAAGACTGCATTTGTTACCGAGTGGGGTACCTATTGTTACAAGGTGATGCCGTTTGGGCTTAAGAATGCAGGAGCTACTTATCAGCGGATGGCCACTACACTCTTCCATGACTTGATGCACAAAGAGATTGAGGTGTATGTGGATGACATGATGGTGAAATCAGAAACGAGAGTTGGGCATATTGAGGCATTGGAAAGGTTCCTTCAGAGAGTTGACAGATATAACCTGCGGCTTAACCCCAAAAATGTGTGTTTGGGGTGACATCAGGGAAATTGCTTGGTCATACAGTGGGAATGGGCGGAATAGAGGTAGACTCCGAAAAGATCAAGGCAATCACAGAAATGCCTGCACCGAAGACAGAAAAGGAAGTCAGGGCATTCTTGGGAAAGATTCAGTACATCAGTCGGTTTATTGCCAAGTTGACATCGGTATGTGAGCCTATCTTCAAACTGTTGAGAAAAGATCAGCCAGTGAGATGGAATGAACAGTGTCAGACCGCCTTCGACAGAATCAGAGAGTACTTGGTGAAGCCACCCGTATTGAAACCTCCGAGGTCGGGTAGACCTTTGATATTGTATTTGGCTATAGAATCAGAAGCATTGGGGGTATGATGGTACAGGCAGATGAGACAGGGGTAGAAATGCAGTTTATTATCTGAGTAAGAAGATGCTTCCGTATGAGGCCCGATATCAGGAGGTTGAGAAGATCTGTCTTGCAGTGGTATGGGCTTCCAGAAAGTTGCGACATTACTTCCAGTCTTACAAGATCCAGTGGTGGCAAAGGAGAATCCTCTGAAATATCTTCATTCAGTGCCTTCACTAGTGGGAAAACTGGGCCGATGGTTGGTATTGTTGACAGAGTTTGACATTGAGTATATCACCTCCAAAGTGATCAAGGGACGAGCAGTAGCGGAGTTTCTGGCATTGCAACCTGTTGAGGGGGATCAGTATAAGTTTGAGTTTCCAGATGAAGAGATCCAAGCAATAACAGTTCAGAGATGGAAGATGTATTTTGATGGAGCAGTGAATTACAAGGGAGCCGGAATTGGGATCGTGATAGTAACCCCCGAGGGAGAGACTTTGCCTTTGGCCAAGAGGTTGACATTCAGAGTGACTAATAACATGGCCGAGTACGAAGCATGTGCTTTTGGTTTGACAACATTGATAGCCTTGAAGGCCGGGAGTGTGGAAATCTACGGAGATTCTATGTTAGTAGTCCAGCAGATGCGAGGAGAATGGGAATTGAAAGAAGAACGGTTGAAGCCTTACCTTTTTCACCTCAGAAAATTGGCACAGGATATCCCCGAGTGTAAGTTTCAGCACCTACCGAGGGAAGAGAATCAGATGGCAGACGCATTGGCTACACTAGCGGCGACTTGGGAAAATCCAGAGAAGTTAGTGATGAGACCGTTGGTACTGACAACAGCAAGTAAACCTGCTTATGAGATAGAAAGAATTCTGGAAGTTGAGGTTGACGACGGTAAACCTTGGTATTGTGACATTCAGAGGTATCTGGAACATGGTGAATTCCCGGAAGGGGCGGGCAGAAAAGACAGAATAGCCATTCAGAAGTTGGCTTCCCAGTACGTGACTTTGAGGGGGGAACTGTACAAGAGGCAGGCAAACGGTATTCAGTTGAAGTGTTTAAGAAAGGAAGAAGCTCAACATGTAATGGAAGAGGTACATGCCGGGGTATGTGGTCCGCACATGAACGGGTTGAACTTCTCCCGCAAGATAGTGAGACAGGGGTTTTATTGGTCAACCATGGAAACGGACTGCGCGAAGATGGTAAAGCACTGTCATGACTGTCAAGCACACGGTAATTTGAATCACTTACCGCACACAGAATTGCACGGGTTGTCAGAGCCGTGGCCTTTCTCAGCATGGGGAATTGATATGATTGGGGAAATTCGACCAAATGCATCAAATGGGCATCGCTTCATAGTGGTGGCAGTAGATTACTTCTCAAAGTGGGTGGAAGCCGAATCCTTCCGTAATGTTACAGCGAAGCAGATGGCAAAGTTCATAGCTCGGAACCTCATTTGTCGGTATGGTATGCCGCATCATGTAGTGACAGACAACGGGGTCCAGTTTCAAGGAGAGACGAAGGCAATGTTACAGAGGCATGGGATAGGCCACCACAAGTCATCACCGTACAGGCCGCAGGCAAATGGGGCAGTTGAGGCAGCCAACAAGACTATAAAGACAATTTTAGCCAAGATGACAGAAAATTGTAGAGATTGGGCCGAGAAATTACCGTATGCTTTGTGGGGGTACAGAACATCAGTAAGAACGGCAACAGGGTCCACACCTTACTCCTTGGTCTACGGAATGGAAGCAGTATTGCCAGTAGAAGTGGAAATACAGTCCCTGAGGGTATTGACAGAGGCAGAATTACCGGAACAGGAATGGGCCGCACAGAGATTTGATCAGTTAGCACTGTTGGATGAGAAGAGAACAAAGTCTTTGTTTCACATGCAGTTGTATCAGAAGAGACTAGCCCGGGCATTTAACAAGAAAGTGCGTCCCACAAAGATCAGAAAGGGTGATTTGGTACTTAAGCAGTCGAGGCCGTCGACGACAGATCCGAGAGGGAAATTCAGGCCTAACTGGGAAGGACCTTACATCGTTCAGAAAGTCATGGGAAATAGAGCAGTGAAGCTATCAGACTTGGAAGGAAACGAGTTCACCGAGCCGATCAACGTAGAGAGATTAAAGCAATATTTTGCCTGAGGGAGAGAAGACTGAGCAGTCACCACAAGGATCGACAGAAGATCTAACCCAACGGAATAGGGAAACCATTCATGCATACACGTAACGTTGCATTCTCTTTGTGTTTGTTTCTGTTTTGTGTTCGCAGGTTCAAAGAAAGAAGAAAGCGGCAAGAATGAGCCAAGCAACGTCAACGCAATTTCAGTTTTTGGGGTGAGTCCCAAGGGGCGAGGCCCATATCAGCTTGGGGGCGAGGCCCATATCATGTCATCTCCAGGTATGGAGACACATCATCGGTTCGAGGGCGAGGTCCCTATAGTCAGCGGTATTGGGTCAAGGTGCCTAGGGTCGAGGTGCCCCCGTTGTCAGTTGTAGTTCCGGGTCGAGGTGCCCAGGGTCGAGGTGCCCACTACATCATCAGTTCGAGGGCGAGGTCCCTATATTCAGCGGTGTTGGGTCGAGGTGCCCAGGGTCGAGGTGCCCCCGTTGTCAGTTGTAGTTCCGGGTCGAGGTGCCCAGGGTCGAGGTGCCCACTACATCATCAGTTCGAGGGCGAGGTCCCTATATTCAGCGGTGTTGGGTCGAGGTGCCCAGGGTCGAGGTGCCCCCGTTGTCAGTTGTAGTTCCGGGTCGAGGTGCCAGGGTCGAGGTGCCCAAGTCGAGGTGCCCACTACATCATATTCGAGGGCGAGGTCCCTATAGTCAGCGGTGTTGGGTCGAGTGCCAGGGTCGAGGTGCCCCCGTTGTCAGTTGCAATTATTGGGACGCGTCCCAGGATCGAGGTCGCTGCAGTACCAACTCAACTCGAGGCGGCAGCCGAGCCAGGTAGTAAAATGCATTGCATAACTTTGATAGGATTGTTCAAAGTCACACACTGCACAAGTCCCATCAAAGTGGGGGCGACTGTAGGCATTGCATTTTCGCATGTGAAACCCGATGATGAGCCTCATTTGGAGGCACTACCTTTTGAGTCACGAAAGCCGCGGGAAACGGATATCGGAAGGGGAAATTCAGAATAAACAAGCTCACTGTCTTCGTTAGTGCTGCGTTCGCTACTTCGTTCGAACGGGAAACAGATTGCGGTGTTCGTGTCGCGTTCGAGGAAGCGTTCGAACGGTGTCGGTAATTCTGGTTTTACTGCTAGCCTCACACCCAGCCCATTTAGCTCCCCAAAGCCCATAAAACACATCCCAAATTAAATAAATAAATATTAATTTAAACATTAAACATTAAATGAAATATTTAAACCATTTACCAATTAAATAAGATATTTACCTAACTTAAACTAAAATCATGCCTAATTAAAATCAATCCTAACCAATTAAAGCCAATCATATATTTGACTTCCTAATCTAATAAGATAATTACCAATATAAAATATTTGTATTCCTAAACCAACACAAATTAAATATTACAACTTCCTAAAATAAAATATTTTATCCCCCTCAATCTTGTGTATACCTTTCTCATCTCTCCTAATTGGAAACAAGATCTCTTCCTTGTGAGACAAGGTGAAACCCTAGACATCTTCTATATAAACAACCCCTAACCCAAGCCATTCCTCTCTTGACACAACCTAATCACGCCCAAGGCATAATTCACACCCAAACTCTCTCGAAATCTCTCTAGACTCTCTCTACACACCCGAGACTAAACAAAAGAAACACACTTGACATATACACAAAAAGAGAACAAAAGAGCCCCACATCTCCTCCATCCCTCCATAGCGAACCACCTCCGTAAACCCCCCCACACATCACCGAAACAGCCACCTACACAGCAGCCCTCCACCACCGAAAATTCCACAAAAAACCACACCTGTATTACACGCCCAAACAGCAGCAAAATCACCTTAACAGCAGCCCAAATCCTTAAAAACAGTAACATAAAAACTGCATAGATAATCTTAAAAATAATCACATATAATTGCACTAAGAACCCACACAAACTTGGAATAGTTTATTGAAAACGTTAAACATGTGGCCCGTGCAGTGAGCAGCAAGACAGAAGCCGAATAGGAGCAGAACGGAGTTCGAACCGCAAGAAAAAAACAGCAAAGCAGTGAGCTAGGACGCTGAACCAGTGAACCAGAAAAGTTGCGGAGCTGTACCCCTTCTGATCTTCGTGGAACGCGAGTCCGAGAGACGGCTTAAAAGGTTAGACCTGAGGGTATCTTTCACACTTGTTTTCTTTTTCCGCATTATTTATTAAGTATTACTTGTATGATTGTCATGTTGGAATGCATGTTGTGGTCTTTGAGTGGATAAACATGCATGAATTATGAGATGTATATGTTGTGGGTATTGGATGAATGAGAGATGTGTCAACTCTCGCGGTATATCGGATGGAAACCCGGACATAAATTTCATAGCCGATTCCGAATGGACGGTAATATGATCTGTACTCGGGCCACAACTCCACGTACCGCTTGGGTAAACGGCACCATCTTTCTTTTGTTGTGTTGCTTTTGTTTATTTAGTTTTCTTTACTTGAATTCAATATGTTGTTTATTTATGCATGATTCAACCAAGCGCATGGGCTTAGTGAGTTAGTCCAAAGGTCCTCCATTTGGGAGACAAAGAGCCGAAAAGGCCACCTTTGTGACACTACTTCACCGCGCCGGTTGATGTGTGTTCGGTTGGATGCAAGATACGTTCAATCGGGCATACTTAGTTTGATATTATTTATTTATGTGTTGTATGTGACGCGCATGGGCTTAGTATGTTGGTCTAAAGTCTCCTTTGGGAGACAAAAGCCGAAAGGCCACCTTTGTGACACGACTGCTTTGCCGCGCCGGTTGATGTGTGTTCGGTTGGATACAAGATACGTTCAATCGGGCACACTATGTCTGATTTATTTATTCATTTGTGTGTGATGTGACGCGCATGAGCTTAGTATGTTGGTCTAAAGGTCCTCTCTTTGAGAGATCAAGAGCCCCAAAAGGCCACCTTTACGGCAGTACTTCGCCGCGCCCCTTTATTTTTGTTGCTATGTATCGCGTCCCATTTCATGCATCAGGTCTGTTCCCGTTCGAACGCGTTTACGAACGCAACTCGAACGCGCATGCTTTTTTGCCTTATCATGCATCAGGTCTCATTTCCGTTCGAACGCGTTATCAAACGCCATACGAACGTGAGCATTCTGTTTCATTTCTATTCGAACGCGTTAACAAACGCCATACGAACGTGAGCATTCTGTTTCATTTCCGTTCGAACGCGTTTACGAACTCTACACGAACGCGCGCACACTGAACTGAGTCCTTTTCATTAGATTTCATGCATAGTTTTCCTAGTAGCTATCTCCATATGTATAAATGCAAATATGTTAATGTATTACAATTCATATGCTTGTGTCATGATAACATTTGAGTATTATTTCTTGCGGTATATCGGATGGAAACCCAGACGTAAATTCCGTAGCCGATTCCGAATGGACAGTAGTGCGGTCTGTACTTGGGCTACAATTCCACGTACCGCTTGGAAAAGTGCCCATATGTGTGCTTGTATGGTTAATATGTGTGCTTGTATGGTTAATATGTGTGCTTGTGTTTTCCTGATTGTAATATGCAAATGAAGTTATATGTTCGTTGCTATTTTGATATATGTTAAGCATGCAATTTTAAACGTGAGATATTGTGAAATGCGTACATAAGTTTTATCTTGAATATGAGAATTTAGAAGCATGATACTCTTGGAAATAACGTTACTTAAGCTTGATTAAATTATTACATAAATCCTTTCATTACAAGTGACATAAGTAAGGGACCATTCCGAACCCAACGTTTGAGGTCTTCCCTTGCGAGGGGTGAGTGCGGCCTTAAATCTTTGTCCCGGTTCACACCGGGTGGCGACTCCATGTTATTCAGTACTTCCCAACTAGGCCGCGAGCCTAGGAACGGCGTCGCCCAGGTTCTGTTGTCCACAAGTGGTCAGTGGAGGATAGTGATACTCGTGAAATCGGAGTAATACTTTCAAGGCACAATGTCCGTAATGGAACATAAATAGTTCATCAATGATGATCTGTACCATTAATCTTTCGAATACACAAGAAACTGAGTATATCGGAAAGAGTCAGAAAACGCCTAGGGATGGGTTTCTGATCTACCCTCATAAAGATGTCAATTTATGAAGGTATATCCACCGACTACGTTTTGAGGAAGTGATACGAGGTATCCTCCCCTATTATGGCAAAGTGCCATGAATCCGAATGGATCCATTTATAACAACTATTGAATACTAGTTGTTGTACCACAAGGCATTGTGCCTATTGGTACATTAAACGTCTTCAAGGAAGACATACATGGAAGGCAACATACCAACGTACAAAGCTGGGCTTTTGACGGAAAGGTATCGTTATCACATTTTGTTAATACGGTTCAACCTTTTACCTGTTGCCATGGTAAACCATTTTGAAGATGTTTGTTGATAACTGCATATTTCATTTCTGAAATGTGTCAGTTGCAGATCAAAATCGCTTTCCTGAAAAGGAAACCTTTTGGAGGATGCTTACAACATCCTGACGATTTTGTATAACCGACAAACAGGTTTGCGGGTTATTCGATCCATGTTTGGATTGAAACAAACATAAGGTTCTTGGAACTGACGTTTTGAAATAACATAATGGTTTATGATTTGACTCAAAACAAATATTCTTGTGTATATAAGGAGGTTAGTGGGAGAGCACTGATAATGAAATTCCATAAAGTAATCGGTGAAAGCTTGGCTTTCATAAGAAATTCTCCGTAGAATTCTGGGGAGTAACAACCTTTATTCAGGAATAAAGATCTACAGGGATAGATTTGGAGTTGTTAACACTCTCTGGAAATTGTACATTTAAAATGTACTTGTATTGGTGTCTCATACGCTTCGAGCATATGGAGTCACAATCGGGTCAATCCAAGTGATAGTCACTAGATTGAAGATTAAGAACATCTGTTAGTATCTGAGAGAACAAAGATGCTGTCTTAAATTATGGAGTAGGAGAACTTGAAGTGACTAGGATCACTGTTGCAAGTTTCCAAACCGATAAATACTGCGGTACTATAAAGTTTGAACACTGGACAGTGAGCTGGAAATCTTCCGAGCAAGATAACTGTTGCCGAATAACAACAAATGCGGATTATTGCTGCCCTGAGGCAGCATAGAACCATTTGGATCGAAAATAAATATAATTAGATTAGATATAGTTCTTAGCAGCTGAGCTAGGCGTCAGCACAGGCTAAGGAATTAAAGGTCTCATCGACGATCCAAATATATACTTCTATATCATCTGATTCGTTCGGATCATACATCGTGGCGATGTGATGATCATGTAATCGCGTCAGACGATAATTAAGCAAATCCGCTGACGAAAACCTTTCCTCAGCAATTTGAGCGAACCGTTCATAGTTCGGGTGTGGGACACTTGAGTGACTGGCTATCTGCCAAGTGGGAGATTGTTGGACAAAATGACCCATAGCGTCACTATTTGCACATATCATTGTGTTGTTGTAGCAAATTAACTATGTGACAAGGAAATTGCACTCTCATCATTTGTGATTAAATCACCATAGATATATAAATGAAGAGAGGTCCCTATGATTAGTTCTTGGACTGAGAATGATATGAGACAGTATCAGTCCTCGAAGGATTAATCATTAAATATCCCTAGCCGGAGTATTATCGAGACTGGACATCGATAATGCGGAATAGGCTAGTATTGCACTTGTGTGCGTTGTGAGGGCACAACGGTATAGTTCTCATATATATAAGTATTGGATACTTATGCAAGTGCGATAGGAGGTCGTGTTTCACCGATGGTACGGGAAACAGCTTCGCTATGGATAGACCCATCGGAATCACATTGGTATTATGACTATGTGTCTATGGGAGGCCGAAATCAAGGTAGGTGTGTAAAGTCTTAACCTGAGACTTGCATCGCTAATACTTACGATAATCGGTAGACTTTGGTCTTGGTGGTAAAGGGCTTTAACCGGTTCTGCGTACACCACTTCTGGGTTTATCAGAGAGTCGTAGTGTATTGGGTGTGATGTCAAGACGGAAGTATCACTTCAGTCATATTGGAGATGATGTCACGCAGGATACCGTACTAGTGCTCTTAAGTGTTGCGCAACCATCGGGATATTATGACTAGGTCATGCATATCCGATTATAGAGACTAGTTACCAGACATCCGACATGTGCTTCGGACGGGGCAGACACTTATCCAGCCCCAGCCCTAGCACGTGACTATCTGATACTGGGCCGATATACACAATACTACGGTATACTACGCTTGATACAGATCTATATATATTCCTGTAAGAATATTTCTGGAGAATTGGGTAGGCATGGCGCTTTGCTAGAAGCCAACCTTGTCTTGTAAATCGGTATAAACGTAGTACGAGGTACTTACGTGTTCGGATAATCCGACGACCGTATTTACTGCCAACATATCCGGAGATCTCATGGGTCGCTTCCTGAAGATTCACCGATGATGTATAACTCGCACTTAATTAATCTAGGATTAATTAGAAGAGAGAGAAAATTAATCTGGGATTAACTGCGGAGATATTTTATCTGGGATAAAATATTAATTAAAGAGAGAGAACGATTAATTTGGAATTAATCGATAAAATAATATATTTAATATATTATTAGAAATTGGATTTCGACGCGGAATTAAAATTAGATTTTAATTCGGGCGAACGAATTAATTTAGAATTAATTCGTTAGCGACGTGAATAGTGATTTCGCTAGGCGTAATCATTTAATTACGACGCGACGGAAAATTCGTTAATTTGGAATTAGCGAACCCGAGCCCGGGATTATTTGCGAGCGCATTCGCATTTCGAATTCGAGTGCGGCACGCAAGTCAAATCGTGCGTCAAATTGCTAGTCACATCAAGCGTCAAATCAAATATCACTTTGAGTGATATGACATGTTGTCACTTGATTTGAGTGATTGATGTAGAAGTTGAAAAAGCAACATTTGCTTTTTACTTTTTACTTTAGCATTTAATGTAAAGTTAAAAGAATTGGTAATTGTTTTTTTATTAATTTTAGAAAAATAAAAAACTAATTACATTTCTTTTTCTTTACTCTCTCTTTCCACCTTTACGCATTCTCTCTTTTCCCTCTCCTTTTCTTCTCCCTCTCCTTCACGGCTTCAAGCCGATTTGCTTAAAAAAGTTTCTGGTTGGACCGAATTTAAAGAGAAGCAAGGAAGAAGATGTGGTGCTAGCACACACCTTGGGTTATATTATGGTGATAGGGAAACGAATTTATGAGCATGGAAAAGCTTGAAGCTTGGAGCTTCAATGGAGTCTCACATGGCCGATTCTTGGAGGGACTTTGGAGGCCAAAACCGAGCAGCCCACTGCTTGAAGAAGCCACTGCCGAGCATGGAGAGAGGCAGAAAACGCATCTTGTTCTTCATCGCAACAAAACCGATCTATGTGAGTAATGATTCCGCCTTACTCCTTTGATGTATTCACTCGTTTTTATGCATGATTTATGATCTTGGGACTTGATTGAAACTCAACAGATTTCACTGCCGTTTTCCCTCTTTTCTTCACTATTTTTGCTATTTTTTAATTGCAGTCTTGCTCGTCGTATTTGTTCACTGTTTTAGGGTGATATTTGGACTGTTTTGGTGTATCTTTGTTGATTTTTGGGACTATTTTGGACTATTTTTGGTGCAGGTTTTTGGACTGTTTAAGGGCTGTTTTTTGGTCTGAGATGAGAGAGCCGGCTGTGAGTGTGGTGGCTTAATCGGTGAACTTGATTTTTTAGTTGCCGTGTGGATGGCCGTTTTTTGTATTGTGAGGGGCTGTGTGGTTTGTGTGCCGAACGTGATGTGTTGCCACAAGAGGAGAAATACGTGAGGGTGTTAGGGTTTTGAGAGGCTGATGGGTACGTGAGGGCTGCTAGATATAGGCTGTTAATTGTTGCTTGATTGGTCGGTGAATGGGCTGTTATTTGCCGAGAGAGTGGGCAACGTGTTGGTCTTCCATGAAAGAGAGAGTGACGTGAGTTAGGGTTATTTGGGCGTAAGCTTCACGTGTCTAGGTTGAGCGAAGAGAGAGAGGAGAGTTCAGGGTTTATTTTTTTTGTGAGTGCCGAGAGTGAGGGCCAAGCCAGAGAGAATTAGGGTTTGTGTTATGTCTCTTTTTATAATTGTGCATCTAGGGTTTCCTTGTGTGTGCATGGATTTTCAAAACAAGGAAATAAATCATGTAATTATGTTTGTATTTAATTTAATTATTTAAGGAAAAAATATTTATATTTTTGGTGTGGGAATTTCTTTAATTTAGGAGGCGATTGATTTAATTTAGGAAGGGGATTTGTTTTGATTGGATTTGATTTGATTTGATTTAATTTAATTTGTGACATGTGTTTTAAATGTTTTAATTATTTTTGGATTGGGCTTGGGCGAAATGGGCTTTGGATGGGTGCGGGGGTTATGGGCCGAGGCTTAATATTTTAAAACAGAGATTAATCAGGCGAACTCGAGGCCAATTAGCGAGTTGATGTATTTATTTCTAAATTTGTCCTTCCGACGTCTGTTTCCCGTGACTTCCGCAACTTAAAGGGTAGTGCCTCCATACGAGGCTCATCATTGGGCTTTCATGCAAAAATACAAGTGTCTACAGTCGCCCCCACTTTAATGGGACTTGTGCAGTGTGTTACAGTGACAATTCTATCAAAGTTATGTATGAATTTTTACTTACCTGACTCGCCAGCTGTTGCTAAACTTACCGGTTGTTCTAAGACACTTTAAACTGAGTTGATGGTGACGAGGTGCTTGACCCATGGTTCATTCCTGAACCATTACTTGAGTTGAGATTGATGGCGAGGCACTGTGACCCCTGGGTCTTGTTCTCGAATTGAATTGTGGGTCTTATTCCCCAACTGAGTTGTTGGTCTTGTTCCCAATTTGAGTTGTGAGTTTTGTTCCCGATTTGAGTTGAGGGTCTTGTTCGCAATTTGAGTTGTGGGTCTTGTTCCCGATTTGAGTTGATGTGGTGGTGAGGCGCTTAACCCTTGGTTCATTCTCGAACCGTTACTTGATGAAAGATGGTTCATTCCCGAATTGTTACTAAGTTGAGGTCGTTCATTCCCGAACCGTTACTTGATGAAAGATGGTACATTTTTGAACCGTTACTTGATGAGAGATGGCTCATTTTTGAACCGTTACTTGATGAGCCTCGTCTTTGCCGTTTTTCATTTTTTCATTAAAAACCTGCGAACATAAAACAAAAATTGCATGTATGTGATATGTATGCATGGATGTATTTCCTATTCCGATGGGTTAGGCCTTCCTTGTGCTCTTTGGTGCCCTTTGCATATAAAAGTCCTTGGTCGCCCCCTGGGCCTGCTTATAGTTTCCTCCTGCCAAATCTACTCTGGTGCTTGCTCAGTTTTCTTTGATCCCATGACTCAAGATTCCATTATATCCCTTATTCACGAGGTGGTAGACTAGTCGCCCCCAGACTTGGTTTAGCTTTCTGTTCTTCGCTACTTGCACTAGGTAAAAGTGGATCATTTGATGTGACGTTCCATATCAACATACTATATTGCCTTTCACGAAATAGTCTCGATAGTTATACATATTATTGCCTCAAATGATGCCTAGTGTCGAAACCGGAGAACCTTCAAAGTACTTAATGTAACTCAAATCCGACTGTTTGAATAAATGATCTGAACCAGACTAAAAGTGTGTGTGTGCTAAGGTTCTTTTACAGCTTGATCCTTGGGTAAGCCAACTCAATGATTTTATTTCAAAAATGGGATCGATGGGTCAAACCAACCTAGATGTCTTGATCATGCTCTGTAATTACTTCTCCATACTCAATGTGATATGATTTTCTTTTCCTTTTCTTTCGTCTCTTCTTCGTCTTTTTTTTACACACCTGGCCTTTAAGGTAGCATTTCTCCTCATGGTGGTCCTAATACTCGCCCATGGGTTGCTTCACGCTTATTGGTTATATGTGGTTTATATTTTCTTCTTGAGAGACTTTTCTTTGGTTTCCAACCATACCACATATCGTAACACAAGTAAGTCAAGATGGACATCTACGCGAACGGTCATTCATCGATCCGCAATCTCTTCAACTAGTCACCTTGCTGACTACTCAGGCTTTCACTGCTAAGATCCTATAATTGAGTGCTCGCGAGTCTAGTCAATATCAACTACTCAAAATATCAGATGAGAGTACCTCTCGCACTTATCATTTCTAAGGTTTCACCCTAAAGCAAACAATTTCATTATCGAACCCAGGCTTAACTATTGAGGAAAAGACTCGAACAAGTAGGAAAAATCAATGTCTTTATTATTAATAAATGCATGACTAAAATTGAATCAGATCAGGAAAGTAAGCATCTCCGAAATTAGCAACCTTTCATTCTTCCGTCTTCTTGCTTCCTTCAAACATCAGATTCTCCAACTGTAGTAGTTCTTTTTCCCATTTACTTCCCCCTTTTGCAACCTCCTCTTTGTCATTCTTTGAGAAGTTTTCCCAGAAATCCCCCTTGTGCTCTATCTCATCTTTACTATTGTTGCCCCATATCCCGATGCGGGAAGTTTGGTGGTCGTGAGTTTGGAGGATAAGGCTTTCGGGTAGGCCGGATTTGATCATGTGGGTGGGCGGAGGGTTTCTGTGTGTGTTGGGTAGTTCTTTTTCTTGGTCGGGTATTTTATGGGCATCAATGAGGTCTTGGATTTCATGTCTAAGGCGGGTGCATTTGTCAGTTTCATGGCCTTTTTACTGGTGGAGTTAACAATATAGGTTTAGGTAAAGGTAGCGGGGCACATGGTTTGGAAGTGGTTTAGGTTCTAAGGGATTTAGGAGTCCTTGCCTTTTCAGTTCTTCAAACACCTCTGACAATCGTCTACCAAAATTGGAGAATCGCCTATTTCTGATAGGGGCGACCTCAGAATGAGTGGGCTTGGTCCCTGATGGTCCCCCAATGATCTTTCTATTCTGGTTGCAGAACCTCCTATTATTGGTTATATGGGGTATGGTCAAACTGGCCACATCGTTAGTCAAAACTTATAGTTGCTCGGTAATTTTTGTTAATTTGGTATCTAATTGATCCAGGCGGGAAAACTCATTATCTAACTCGCTCATGTTTTCTAACTGTTTTTAACAAGTCTTCCTTCTTTTCTAACCCAACGGATATCTATGATGGCTGTCGAAACTATGAGTTAGCATGATACGTGTATGCATGCGATGCATGAGATATATAAGATGTATGTGGTTACCACAATAGAATATATCCTTCCGACCTTATTTCTCCCATACTCGTGGTAAGTCCATTTCTGTCCTAGGTATGGTTTATTTTATGTACCAATCTGGGGTACACAAAATCATTCTCTCCTATGCTATAAGGGTGAACCTTAGCTACCTCAGTCCCTTTCCATCGGTAAAAGACAAAGACCTCCCATTTACAACATGGACTAAGCCTATTATGGGATCATGCCATTGTCTAGAAACGACGAATTGGGCTTTCGGCAACCATGGTCATGGGGATGAACTTAGAAGCATCCAAAAGTATACAAATATGCCGTAACAAGGAGTATCCTTTCTAGATGAAAGCCAGTGCGGATATAGAACTCATGCTTCTAGCATATTTGATCATGTTTGGACTTTCTAAACCCATCAAGGTTTTCATATAAGTTGGCCCATTATCATTTCAAAGCAGTCAATCATATTATTGCGAGGTGTAAACTTGTCCCAGTTGAAAAGGCCCAGCATGTTTACACTTTTGCAATAACGTGGCTAAACAACTTCAAATGATAGGGGGCCCAAACACAAGGTGGCCCATCGGCATTTTAGAAGCTTTTGTCCCAATTGTCATAAGACACAAACTCGTCCCAGTTTAAATGGCCCAACAAGTTCACATCTCATGACAAGAAGTCCAGCTGAATCCAAATGATGATGGTCCCAAACACAAGCAAAAAGGGTGGCTTCTATAGGTCATACAACTATGGTTCACATGCGGGTGTATAGGAGTGTAGACAAAGGCTCCCGCTGGCGAAGGATTGCCCACAACTAGGTCTCCCCACTCAAGGGTTCGAGCGACCGAGTGATCGCACCTTTTTTATACCCTAAGGTACGTGCCAACGAGTGATGATACATGAATGACTGTCAAATGGATTTCTTATTGAAGATTCCCCAGAGGGAGGGTGGAGCGAACTCTCTTAAATACCCTTGCCTTTTAGGCTCTTATCGCCTTGGTGACAAGAATAAACAATAGGTCCTCCAAATTAGTCCATCACGGTAAGCTTCGAGTAAATGATTATCTAGGTGCCTTCAAAGATTTTCCTTTCAGCTATAGAAAGGTAGTGAGTGAAGGAAGATACCAGATCATTATCTAACTCTAATAATGCCTTTGGTTAAACCCCTTGGACCCAACCCACTTGCAGACACAGTTAACTAAAGTGAAAATCACAAAAATTACAAGACACTATTTCGGGGCCAATTCTCTATCCCCAGTGGAGTCGCCAGACTGTAGACCACAGAGATCGGTGACGCTGTACCGGGCTCGCGGCCCGATCGGGAGTACGGAGTAACCCGCAGGGGACTAAACCAGAGAAATAAAATGGAGTCGCCACCCATTGTGAATTGGGAAATGATTTAAGGCCGCACTCACCCCTCGCAAGGGAATACCTCAAACCGTTGGGTTCGGAATGGTCCATTACTTATGCCAATTGTAATGAAAAGATTTATGCGATAATATAACCAAGTCTCATACAACACATGCAAGATAATGTAATCAACACACAAGATTGCACACCGATAATCGTAAATGAAGGTAAGATGTATAATTCATAAACGTATTAAACGATGAAGTGCAATGGTATAACTAATAACAACTATAAAGGCATTAATAATAAAAGCGAGCACACAAACTCATGAGCAAATCAAATAAATAAATGCGGAAATGTAAATAATTAATAATGGTAAAAATGTCAATAATGAAATTATATGATTAATTATGTAATGCAAAAGAAATGACCAAAGTAGCAAACATGCATGAAATGTGACGAAAAGAAATCTGTTCACTGTATGTGTGTTCGTGTAGCGTTTGGAAACGCGTTCGAACGATAAACATAATACATTTGTTCGTTTAGAGTCGGGAAACGCGTTGGAACGATAATGAGACAGAATGTTCACGTTCGTATAGCGTGCGGGAACGCGTTCGAACGGGAAAAGACCTGATGCATAGTAAAACAGAATGCATGCGCTTTCGTGTAGCGTTCGGAAACACGTTCGAACGGACTGAGGCAGAATGCATACGTTCGTGTAGCGTTCGGAAACGCGTTCGAACGAGATTACCAAAATGGTATCTGAAACGACACAAACCCATACGTGAATAAACAAATACATAATATAGGACCTCGTATGCCCGATTGAACACATTTCACATTCAATCGAGTGCACTTCGTCCGGCGTGGTAAAACATCATGGTAAAGGTAGCCTTTAGGCATTTCCCTCAAATAGAGGACCTTTAATCCACCCTAGTTAGCCCATGCGCATTAAATTATCAATGCATGAATAAAAAAATAAATAATATGGGACCTTGTATGCCTGATTGAACACATTTCACATTCAATCAAGTGTACCTCATCCGGCGCGGCAAAACAACGTGGTAAAGGTAGCCTTTAGGCATTTCCCTCGAATACAGGACCTTTAATCCACCCTAGTTAGTCCATGCGCACTAGAATGCAATGCATGCGTAAATAAAGCAATGATATGCAAAGGGTAAATGACATAATAAAAGGCGCGGCAAAATATTGTGGGAAAGGTAGCCTTTTGGCATTTCTCTCGAATAGAGGACCTTTAATTCAACGTAATTAGCCCATGCGCATCAAGTAACAGTACATGAATAAACAGAATGCATAAAAAGATAAATAGCGGGACTATAAGCATAAATTTAAATCATGAAATGAAACACGTGCTTGAAAGTCTCTCAAGCGATACGTGGAGTTGTATCCAAAGTACAGACCACACTACCGTCCATTCGGATTCGGCTACGGAATTTACGTCTGGGTTTCCATCCGATATACCGCAAGAGATTTCATGTAATCTTCAACTCAATGTATGCATGGAATATGATAATGCATGTGATGAAACAACAATAAATAACATAAACGATAAATTGTAAGCTAAGTGCGAAATATTAAAGGAAAATAAATGACTGAAAATAAATGCGGAATAGTAAAGAGATGGTGCCCTCAGGTCATACCTTTTAAATCGCTTCCCGGGAGTGCGTTACGTCGTCGCCGGAAGGGTTAATGCTCCGTAACTTTTCTGATTTTCTGGTTCAAGATTTTCCTTCGTGTTCCTCTATTTTCACTACCGTTTTCCCTATTTTCTTCACTGTTTTTGCTATTTTTTTTACTACAGTCTTGCTCGTCATATTTGTTCACTGTTTTAGGGTGATATTTGGACTGTTTTGGGGACTGTTTTGGACTATTTTTGGTGCAGGTTTTTGTACTGTTTAAGGGCTGCTTTTTGGTCTGAGAGGAGAGAGCCGGCTGTGAGTGTGGTGGCTTAATCGGTGAGCTTGATTTTTTAGTTGCCGTGTGGAGGGCCGTTTTTTGTTTTGTGAGGGGCTGTGTGGCTTCTGTGCCGAACGTGATGTGTTGCCACAAGAGGAGAGATACGTGAGGGTGTTAGGGTTTTGAGAGGCTGATGGGTACGTGAGGGCTGCTAGATATAGGCTGTTAATTGTTGCTTGATTGGTTGGTGAATGGGCTGTTATTTGCCGAGAGAGTGGGCAACATGTTGGTCTTCCATGAAAGAGAGAGATAGGTGAGTGGCGTGAGTTAGGGTTATTTGGGCGTAAGCTTCACGTGTCTAGGTTGAGCGAAGAGAGAGAGGAGAGTTCAGGGTTTATTTTTTTTGTGAGTGCCGAGAGTGAGGGCCAAGCCAGGGAGAATTAGGGTTTGGGTCATGTCTCTTTTTATAATAGTGCATCTAGGGTTTCCTTGTGTGTGCATGGATTTTCAAAACAAGGAAATAAATCATGTAATTATGTGTTTATTTAATTTAATTATTTAAGGAAAAAATATTTATATTTTTGGTGGGGGAATTTCTTTAATTTGGGAGGTGATTTATTTAATTTAGGAAGAGGATTTGTTTTGATTTGCTTTGATTTGATTTGATTTAATTTAATTTGTGACATGTGTTTTAAATGTTTTAATTATTTTTGGATTGAGCTTGGGCGAAATGGGCTTTGGATGGGTGCGGGGGTTATGGGCCGAGGCTTAATATTTTAAAACAGAGATTAATCGGGCGAACCCGAGGCCAATTAGCGGGTTGATGTATTTATTTCCAAATTTTTCCCTTCCGACGTCCGTTTCCCGCGACTTCCGCAACTTAAAGGGTAGTGCCTCCATACGAGGCTCATCATTGGGCTTTCATGTAAAAATGCAAGTGTCTACAACGAGCTCGGGAGGACGGATACTGATGCAGTCACTATGGTATGAAGTCCATCAGTCCAAAGTCAGAAAGAGGGAGAGTCCAGTCAGAGTCGAGTAGAAGTTATGTATTAGTTTTTGGTTTGAGATAATCATTGCAAAACAATGTGTTATTAAGTTTATAATTATTAATGTTGAGTTGTATTACAAGTCATTAAGTTTGGGCTACGGTCCCACACACAAATATTTTAAATAGAGAAAAGAGTCTTAGTATGTGTTTTTGGTTGTAGAGTCAGAGGCTCAGGGGGATAGTACGACATATTCCATGTCGGTAGCATCTCCCGAATCGGGGATGTTACACAAGAATTTATATATATATATGATTGTATATATGTACAACTTTCAAGATTTATTCTTGTCTAATATTGTATGAGTATTGTTACTTACTAAGTTTTATAACTCACTTCACAACAGTTTGTTAGTTTTGCAGATTGACTGTAGATTGGTTAGCCATTCAAGTTTTTGGAAAGTCATGTTCAAGATGACGGATCACCCAAAGTTGCAGTCAGCCACTCAAAAGTTTTGAGAAATTCCGTAGAAGTCTAGGAGCTATGTTGGTAATGTTATGAGTAGTGCTATGCACGTTATTTTGTATGTATATAAATGAAAGTTTTGATTTATACGTATAATTATAGGCACGAAGCCCCTGATGATGATGTGTATTAGATTTGTCTTGAATAGCGGACTTGAGTTCTTCGCTTTTTGATGTTGGACCTTAGGAATCAATCTCACAAATTTTTCTCAAAAAGAAATTAACACACTGCTCACGCCACAAAATGCGCACACTGTTCGTCATACACGAGCCATGAACCACAAGCTTTATTGGTAACTCACGTCATAATGCATGTACACTGTTTGCACATGCTATTGCTTTGACACACATCACGTTCACACACACACAATTCACGCCATTTTGATGATAAAAATCAATTGATTTGTGACCGTCCGGCTTCCAAGAAGCCTTGCATGCTTGACTTTCCTGATTTGTTCACGTCCAAAATTTTCATCAAAATGCCGAGAGATAATTTCAAGGATCGGGAGTACCATTCGATTTTTCGTACTATAACTTGTTACTTACAAATCTAAGAGTGGGCTTCACTCACAAAATTTATTCTCAAAACTTTTTAGAAAAAAATATTATCACTAAATTTTTCTTTCTTTTCTTTCAACACTTGAGAGAGAAAATGAAGAACTTGAGATATGGCTTTTTCATTATCATGAAATTATTGTTCTAAGCATATTAATACAACACTAGCCTTATATTTTTAACATGGTGAGCCACTAATGTATTCCAATTATTTGGTAAAATATTATCATTTAATCAATAATTATGACAACATTTATCTTATCCTTATTAACATGGTGGGCCACTTTAAGCATACATGTGCCACTTATGCTTACCAAGAAGATTTGTTTAATCTTTTGCAAACACCAATTTGATTTTAATGTGTTAATAAAGGACACAAATTAAATACAATAATGCACCATTTAAAATTTGTAACTTCAATTTTGAATTAATTCATGTATTAAAATCAATACTTATTAAATTCAAAATTTTATATTAAATTATCAATTATAATTTAATTTATACAAATTTAAAATTTCAAAATGATTATCTCAAAATCATTAAAAATTTGAAAATTTTATATTAAACTCATTTAATATGCATGTGAGTTCATAATTGGACTATCCAATTATATATGATTTGCAATAGTATATCGAGCTAGCACGATGACCAAATGGACCCACAGTTCGGAGCTCCAATAATCCCAAAATATTAATTAAAACTCTTTAATCAGATATTCTGAATTATTAACTTTAGGTTATTCCACTAAAAATCTAAAGTTGCACACTCGTCGTTGTAGAGATTTTATATAAAATAAACTTTATCAATGTCCATTGATATAATCATTACATATAATTTCACCCTCTACGAGTATCTTATAATTAGAGATAGGTCATAATGTCCGTTCTACAGCTCTAATTATTTTGTGCCTTAAGTATCATTGATTCTCTAATGAAAGATTTATTCATAACTATTATGAATATTAATCTTTCTTTTCGCAATAGAAAGACTTGAGCGCTCTAACCGTTCAAATATCGAATCAACCCTTAAGGAAGATACTCATCTACTTCTCGCAAGAATAAGTCGATTCCATATCTATGTAAAATATTCCCAACCACACATTAAACCATGTCTCCAAAGTACATAGCTATTGGTCAAGATTTCTTCACCAACCTCACCTTTGTAAATAAAAAGACATAACATGCCATGTAGTAGTTGTATCAACCCATATATGATCATCTATTAGACTAATGTAAATTTCTTTATTCAATGGATATTAAAGGAAATTCATTTATATTTGGGTCCACTCCTATATGATCACATCATATAAGGTGCCTCAATTCCCATGTCACCCAATGACGATCTCGGATCAAGGTCGTTATACATTTATAGAATGGATTGCAGTTATAGATAAACCACAAATAAAATACAAGCTTTGTTTGCTCTCTATTGACTATTTCAGATTACTAATTTTACTCTTAGATCTTCTTATGTATGACGCTCATAAACTAAGTCTGAATGTACATAAGTAATCAGGGTATACAAGATGATTTATAATATGCAAATTAAATCAAAACAATTTGATAAATTAATAATGTATTTAGTATTAATTCAAAATAATTTCGTTTACAAATTACATGAAACTATAGGTTATATATCCCAACAATCTCACACTTTCACTAGAGTAAATAGGACATGTCAGGTAACCCTAGACCCTCTGGGTGGCCTTAAAAAACTTTAGCCGTCAAGTTCTTTGTAAATGGATCAACCAAGTTCTATACAGATGTTATCTTCGTGACGATAACATCTCTCATCTGCATTATCTCCTTGATGAGATGATATTTCCTCTCTATATGCTTTCCTTTTTATGACTTCTTGGTTCTGTGGCATTCGCTACTGCACCACTATTATCGCAATAAAGTGTGAATAGTTTATCTATATCAGGAACAACTTCCAGATCTCCCAAAAATTTTCGCAGCCAGACTGCTTCCTTAGCTACTTAGCAAGCTGCTGCATACACAGCCTTCATGGTGGAGTCAACAATACAAGATTGCTTTATTCTTCTCCATATAATAGCCCCACTGCCTAGGGTGAATACTGATCTGGATGTTGATTTCCTATAATCTACATCCGTCTAAAAATCAGAATCTATATATCTTCAGAATATCATATCCTCGCCAAAATATACAAGCATATAGTTTCTCATTCTTTTAAAATACTTGAGAATGTGTTTCACAGCTACCCAATGATCTAATCCAAAGTTAGATTGAAACCTACTGACTACTCCTACTGCAAAACAGATATCAGGTCTTGTGCATAACATAGCATACATAAGACTACCAATCGGTGAGGCATATGAGATATGTCTCATTTCCTCAACTACTTTAGGAGTCCATTTATTCGATAAATGAATTCTATGTCGAAAGAGTAAATTTAATTTTTAAACAAATTTAATTTCAAACCAAAAGTTTCGGTCAATGTACTAATTTATAATTTTTAGATTCAATTTTACACTCAAAATTTCAATCAGCATATTAATTTACACTTAGTCTACTAATTTAACCTAAAAAATATAAATTAGTATATTGCCTAAAATTTTTAGTGCAAAATTAAACTTATTTAAAAAATTTAGGTATTTTCACACATAAGCCAATTGATGAACACCAAAATGTTTACATTTAATAAAATAAAAATAGTTATTTTACACTTATAGTTTCATTAACACATTTGTTCAAATAATAATTAATTTTATATTTTATATATTTTTATTGTGATTTTTATTTCTTATTTAGGTGATATACCATTTTGGATGCTCAATTTGAATTTGACGTGATATCTAGATAACTAAAAGAATATGAAAATTGGGTTCGAATCGGACTTGAAAACAGTCACTCCATTCTAATTGGTTGCAAAATGAACTTATAATGGATTTAACACATGATTATATTCAATTATTATTATTAAAAAATTAAAAAAAAATGTAAAAAACAATGGTGATTTGCCTTTGAAATTTGCAAAAGGTCTTTAGAATTTTGCAAATCATATGATTTGCCAACAATGATATTACAATGGATTTGGCCACACATGCTAAATGAGCTTATAGTGGATTTGACCACACATGATTATATTCATTTATTATTATTAAAAAATAGAAAAAAAAAATTAAGTAAAAAACAATGGGTGATTTGTCTTTAAAATTTACAAAAGAGCTTTCAAATTTGCAAAAGATCTTTGGAATTTGCAAAATGTGTTGAGTGCCTCTTATTTATAAATTAAGGTGCTCATCACCCTTCAAGGTATGCTTCTGCAGTGTTCTCTTTTAGAATTTCTGAATGAGTGTTAGCTTTTATGTGTTTTATTTTATAATTTCTGTTGTAATTTCCTTTAAAAATTTATGTGTGTTTTATTTACATCGTGAGTAGCTAAATTATATTCAGTTGAGGTAAATGGGCGAAACTCTTGATATGAAAATATAGGTTAATTTTTCTTATGTTATAAATATATATTGTATTATTTTCTATTTAATTTTTATACCCTTCTTATTTATGTGGGAGCCTTGACTCCCTGTAAATAGTTCTGAAGCTTGCTGCGTTGGTCCTATATTGATTGACATATATAATACTTGAATCCCATGTTATATGGTAAAGTGGTTTGTAAAAATCAGGACTAATTATAGACAACTTTGTTTTCGCCTATATGGATGAATTTATATATTTTGCATAATTGAGTACCTTATCACGAAATAAATTAACTGTGAAATAATGACAATTTGTATATTATAAAAAATATGATTTCTTATACTTGAAATACCATAGTGGATCCTCTGACATCAATATTTTATTTTATTATTGTAGCATCTAGTTTAATTATATCATCACTTCATTTAATATAGTCTTTTATTTTATTGGTTGTCTATTATTATTATTGTTAATTTATTCTACTATATTTATTCCCTTTAGATCGATCTCGGATTCACGAGGTTAGTTTGTTACCTCGACACTCTTATACTTGAGAGTAAATAACCACTTTTACGAGAGTGTATCAACTTTTTGATGTTGTTATCAGGGATTACAATTTACTAGATAGAGTAATAATTTAACATTATTGTATTTTCTTTTTTCTTTTTTTTTTGACATTTTAACTATTGGGAAAAAATATCATATCCCTATATATCCAAGACATGTCTGGCATGGGACAATGTTACCATCTCCATAAGCATGTGACATGACCTGTTTAATTCTGGATATATGCATTTCTAATATAAAAATACACATGAATTATGAAGCATACTTAATGCAACATGATATATACATGCAAACATCATTCGACCTCTTGGCCTATCTTGAAAAATCTATAATCAGTGGACCTTTGACACCGTGTTCCTAATAACTGCAGCTGATATCTATCTTCTCCAAAAAATTTCCTCTGCATGGATGAGATCTTGTAACACTAGTAAGGGTATGTCATATAAACGACATAATGAGTGAACGATGTAAATGATACATAAAATAACATAACATAAATAATTAACTTGTTTTAGTGTAAAATGATGGAACATAAACCTGTAAGGTCATGATGATGTGTCAAAACACGCATATAGACTTAACTTGAAAATATTAAGTTATGTATAACTTGAAAACTGAACAATATAAAACATAAACTTGAAAAAAAGATTCTTGATCCTTGAAACATAGATAAATCTTGAAATATAAATCATAAATTTTAATTCTTGGAACTTATCTATAACTTATGTATTGCAATTGCGGGCCGTGAAACATTAGTTATAAACTGTAAAATATAGATTGTGGACATGATACGTGAAAACTTGAACATGACACGTGGAAGACATAAACTGTGGACTAGGGGTGTTCACGGGTCGGGTCACGCGAAGGTGAAACCCGATCGGGTGTGGGTCGGGTCGTCGGGTTGTCAAAAAATAAATAATTTTTTAATGAATTAATTATTTTAAAATATAAATATTAGTTATTTTATGTCCCAAAAATTATCATATATATAAAGTTTTAATACACCAAAAGTAATAAACAAATGAAATAATCGTAAAAACGTTTAAAAAAAATAGAAGTTTTAGAAAAATAATAATTTTTTTAGAAAAATAATAAAAATACTATAGGGTCGGGTCAGGTCAGATTTTAGTATTAAACCTGTTGCCCAACCCGAAAATTTTTGGTCGGGTCAGTGGAAAATTTTAATTTTTTTGGGACCCGCGCAAGTCGGACGGGTCGGGTCAGGTCGCAGGTTGACTCGACCCTATGAACACCCCTATTGTGGACTGTAAACATGAACTATAACTATGAAGCAGGACTTGGAAATCATGAAACGTGGATGGTGAATCATGGTATGTAAACTATAAGACGTGAAATATACTATATACAACATGACTTGTAATTCATGACACGTGATCTATAACTTATAAATTATAGCCAAAACCATGAGCTGTAACTGAGAAACATGAAACATGACGGAAATCGTAACAAGTAAACTGAAAATCATGGAACATAAACTGAAAACGATATAACATGACCTGTAAACCATGACTATAAATTATAACATGTATATAGGCTATAAACATGGTCTGAAAATTATAAATATGAATTGCAAACTATAAATTGTAGACTGTAAACTAAAAACATAACTGTAGAGGAACTGTAAACTGAAAATTTTAAACTCAAAAAAAATATTTTATACAGTTGTCATGAAAACAACACCAGTATCGTGACTTAGGGGCATAAAACCTAGTCAGCGGGGCCTAGCATCCATAAGCGGAGGAACATGAACATGAACATGAATAAGCCTAACATGGTTTCTAAAGAACCATTAGGCGAGCTAAAACTGAGTATACTAGAGTAACTATAAATACAGTGGGACCTATTTAGTGGGAACCTAGTACCGTGTAAGCAAGTAAACATGAACAAGAACATGGACATAAGCAAACTTAAGCAACTATACATGAGGGGGTGACATTCTACTGGTGTTTTGAAAATAATTAAATACTTGTACTTGTAAACATGTGAAACATGTATGCAGCGATCAGGATGTTGGTTTTATTCTAGGTCCCAAGATCAAACAAGACATGAAATTCATGTGTGAATACACCAACGAAGATAGCGGAATACTTACATTGGTTGGTTGAGTCGAATCGGCAACAAACAAAGCCCAAAATGCTCACTGGTTTGGCGCCACTGCATGCAGTCCACTACCTTGCATCTTCTGTTTTTGAGCTGCGAAATGGAGCTCCTAACTTCGTCGGATGGATCCCAGCTCATGGTCGAACATCCCTACCACCTTCGCAAGACTCGTAAGTGTGCTAGCACTTGAATTTTCACAATGAAAACCCACTCTTGCTTCCCTTGAACTCACGGTATTTCTGGTTCAAAACCAGTGAAGAAGAACAGTGAGGGCTTGAGGAGAAGAGAAAGAATGAGAGAGATGAAAGTGTTAACTTGTTACCAAAAAGTGTAAAGCCTTTTTCTTTTTATATTTTCCAAAAATAAAATGATTTATCTTTTTGCTTTAATTCAAAATTAAGCAAAAAGTTGGAGCCAAAAACATAAAGTTTTCCCTCCAAAAGCTTTTAACATTTTTTGTCAACTTTAAGTCATATCAACTTTAATAAAGTGACATGTCTTTGACGCTTGATGCGACTTGCATCACCGCACTCGAATTTGAAATACGAATGCGCTCGCAATCACACCCGGGCTCGGGTTCGTTAATTCCAAATTAACGATTTTTCCGTCGCGTCGTAATTAAATGATTACGCCTAGCGAATTCATTATTCACGTCGCTAACGAATTAATTCTAAATTAATTCGTTCGCCCGAATTAAAATCTAATTTTAATTCCGCGTCGAAATCTAATTTCGTTTAATATATCGAATATATTAATTTAATCGATTAATCCAAATTATTCGTTATCTCTCTCTAGACGATATTTTATCCTAGATAAAATATCTCTGTAATTAATCCTAGATTAATTTTCTCTCTCTTCTATATAATCGCAGATTATTCAAGAGTGCGAGTTTTGCGTCATCGGTGGATTATCGGGAAGCGACCCATGAGATCTCCGGATAAGTTGGCAGTAAATACGGTCGTCGGAGTATCCGAATCACGTACGTACCAAGTACTATGTTCTACCGATTTACGAGACAAGGTCGACTCCTAGCAAAGCACTAAGTCTTCCCAATTCTCCGGACATATCCATTTAAGAATATACAAGATCTGTTATCAAGCGTAGTATACTAATGTATTGTGCATATCGGCCCAGTATCAGATAGTCACGTGCTAGGGCTGGGGCTGGATAAGTGTCTACCCCGTCCGAAGCACATATCGGATGTCTGGTAACATAGTCCTATAATCGGATAGTTATGACCTGGTCACAATATCCCGATTGGTTGCGCAACACTCAAGAGCACTAGTACCGTATCCTGCGTGACATCATCTCCACTATAACTGAAGTGACACTTCCATCTCGACATCACACCCAATACACTACGACTCTCTGATAAACCCAGAAGTGGTGTACACAGAACCGGTTAAAGCCTGTACCATCAAGACCAAAGTTTATCGATTATCGTAAGTATTAGTGATGTAAGTCTCAGGTTAAGACTATAAACACCTACCTTGATTTCGGCCTCCCATAGACACATAGTCATAATACCAATGGGATTCCGAGGGGTCTATCCAGAG
Organism: Zanthoxylum bungeanum; assembly: GCA_019454045.1. Lineage (NCBI taxonomy): Eukaryota > Viridiplantae > Streptophyta > Magnoliopsida > Sapindales > Rutaceae > Zanthoxylum > Zanthoxylum bungeanum. The sequence continues at coordinate 36,800 of SKCR01040413.1, forward strand.
CGAAGCTGTTTCCCGTACCATCGGTGAAACACGACCTCCTATCGCACTTGCATAAGTATCCAATACTTATATATATGAGAACTATGCTGTTGTGCCCTCACAACGCACACAAGTGCAATACTAGCCTATTCCGCATTATCGATGTCCAGTCTCGATAATACAACGGCTAGGGATATTTAATGATTAATCATTCGGGGACTGATACTGTCTCATATCATTCTCAGTCCAGGAACTAATCATAGGGACCTCTCTTCATTTATATATATATTTATGGTGATCTAATCACAAATGATGAAAGTGCAATTTCCTTGTCACATAGTTAATTTGCTACAACAACACAATGATCTGTGCAAATAGTGACGCTATGGGTCATTTTGTCCAACACAGGATTCATACGTCTCTTCTGCATAGCCATATATATCGGGATTCGACTGTCGCTCCCGTATACGCTTGCATAAATAAACTCTTATTAAATCTAAATCATAAATCATAAACTGTAAACATGTAACATGAACTATAAATCTTGAAAATATGAATTGTGACTCATGAAATGTAAATTGTAATTCATGAAAGCATAATTTGTAATTCATAGACTATAAACTATAGAGTGTAATTCATGACACGTAATGTAAATGATAAATCATGACGAGTGAAAACATATATTGTAAACCATGACACGTGAACTATAAATTATGACATGTAAGACGTAAACTGAAAATCTTGACACATAAAAACGTCTCATGGACTCCAAGTCATGAAGCATGAACCGTAAATTATAAATTATAAACTTCACATGTGAAAATGTAATGTATAAACAGTAGGCATTACTATAATACGCTAAATCGTGACTGTAAAATTTGACGCTTGAATTGAAAGCTGTAAATCATGAACTGAAATCATACAAATCATAAACTGAAATTTGAAATTATGAAATATGACAGATAAGGCGTAAATTGAAAACGTATAAATCATGAACTTAAAATATGTAAATCATAAACTGTAAATCCTGGAACGTGAACTAAAAACTATGAGACGTAAATGTAAATCATAAAACATAAACTGTATAACGTGACATGTGACATGTGACATGTGACAATAAAACTTGAACTAAAATTGTATATCGCGAGTCGTAGACTGAAAATCATGACACATGAACTGTAAATCACGGATCGTAAAATTTGAATCGTGAATCATGAAACATAATTCTTAAATCATAAAAATCTAATGAACACTGAGAGAATATATATGTATCAGAAAGATATGACAGAACCTTCTAAAAAATGCTTAAGCGGATCAAATATATATATATGCACTATTTTCTACATATTTTAGAATAGGTATTAGATGAATGTCGTCGGAGCAGATTTCCTAACCAGCACTACTATGACACAATACCAACTCATCAATCAAACTATTCCCACACATTGCAAACATTAATAATGAATAATAAATCACAAGTTAAACATCGTGAAACAAGAATCGTAATTCCTAAATGACATTGGGACAGTGTCATGTAACATGAACTTATAAATCTGTAACATCCCCGATCTGAGAGATGCTACCGGTAGGGAATATGCCATACTATCCCCCTGAACCTCTGACTTTCTAAAAATACTAAACTCATCTTATGTATAAACTCACGCACGGGACCGTTTCCCAAATTAAATCATGAATGCATAATGCTTTACAAACTTAATACTCAAACTCACTATACATTACGACTTTAGTAATGAACACTTATAACTCTTTGCATGCGTATTCTTTAATAAACAAACTACATGTTACATGACGCTCTCTGACACTGTCTGAACTAAACTCTGACTTGACTTGGTGGACCAAACCCTCTAGTGACTGCCATCAGTATACATCCTCTCGAGCTCGTCCTCTAAGAATACCTGCAAAACAGAGAAACTGGGAGTGGGGGGTTAGATCGTTTGTATGATCTAAGTGAGTGGACGATTTAAAATAAAAACTGAAATACTATAATGAAAATGTTTGATTCTAAAACCAAGGTCCTTTCAAAAAAATAACTTTATATGAAAACCCGTTTGCTTATCTTAAAACTTTGAACTATTTTCAGAAAATCTCGTCTGGAGTCTCTTTTATAAAGCTTATCTTTTCTGAAATCTGCTTTTGAAAGTCTTGTTTTGTAAACTTATATCTAAAGGATCTGTTCTGAAAACTGTTTCTGAAATGTCTATTTTCTGAAAACTGTCTCTAAAATCTTATTTTTTGAAAACTGTTTTCTAAAAAAAAAACTGATATGTGAAAGCTAATCTTCGTCTCTGAAAAACTTTGACGTTTGGGGGCGTTACGTATCGTCATCTCCCCATACGCCTAACTAGAGCCAAAAATATAAATCCATGACTTTGGGGAGTTACGTATCATCACCCCCCCCATGCTACCCTCCACGCTCTGAATCTAGGTTCCAGGGGCATCTGTCATCCCTAGTCCTGAACTAGGATCTATGGGCGTTACGTATCGTTAACCCCTCATTCCTCTACATGTGCACATGTCCTCTCCGTCAATTCCATATTTGTGACAAGTTACATATTGAGGTGGGTTTTTCCCTCATGCCTCGAAAACCTCATGTTTTGAAAACTTCTTTCTTCTAAATCATTTCTCAAAATATGCTTAATCAAAATATAATTGAAAATGAACTTGGCTAACGCCCTAAATGCGAGAAAGTAAGTCTGTCATATTAAATAAAAAAATGAGCATTAGCTTAAAGAGAAAGTTTCCACTCACTGATTCGAAACTTGTTAGTGAGGTCTTGCGATAGTGGCGGAACTGTATTTCCCAGAGATAATATAGAATTAGCAAAATTCGTTAGTATCAAGGTTGCGAATTTATATACTTACTTAACAAAATTTATTCATTATTCATGATAACTCATCCGCACTATATCACTAACATTTTAGAGTGGTTTAACAATTTTTACTATGCTCGTTCGAGGATCTCACAAGCTACTTCACAAAACTCCATATTCTGCCATCTTTCCAGAAATTTCAGTGCACCAACACTGACTTTGAAAATTCGGTGCGCCTACTCGGGGTTGTATATGGGGCTGAAATTTTAATAGACTACTCGTTTATGTGTCTATTTTATGTTGGATTTTACGGATTATTATTTTGATTCCTAGAACTGGACTGAAGTTCCGGGGCTACGTAACTGGAAAAACTGGGCACAGGGGCAGCAGATAGCCCAATTTTAAAAATTTGGTCCGGTCTCATCTTATGACCAAAAATCCTAATTTTTGGATATTTTACTCTCTTATGTGTCTAATTTAAGTAACGTTTTAAGGATCTTAATTTTCTTTCCTAAAACTCGAGTTATAACCGATTATCTAGGCGTTGTTCAGAATTTAACAGAATCATATCCTAAAACAGGGCAGCCAATTTTTGTAATTTTTCATAAATTCATCCAATATCGAAAAATTCTGAAATTTTAATAGATCAATCCTTAATGAGTCTTGTTTAAGTAGAATTTTACAGTTTATCAATTGGAGAGTTAATCTCAAGTTATAAACAATGTATGAGAATCTGTCAGGATTGCACTGGAAATGAAATCAATGCCTATTCTCACAAACTCATAGCTCTATTTAATCCACATAATCCACTTAATGAGTCTTGTTCCAATGAATTTAAACACAGCAATAACACAACTTCTTTCATCTCATCAATCCAACACAAACCGTCATCAATTCAGAAAGAATAATTTCCTCAATATATTTATTAACATATGAACCTCATTTTATGTTTACACTATCATATTACTCCCAAAACACATGCTAACAACCCATTTAAAGTCAATTTAACAATCCCAAATTCTAGGGTTTATAAGGTGCGAATTGGGGCTTTATATTCATTATTCAAAATTGAAAAATTGAGAATATAGGAAGAGAATTGAAGCTTATTTGTTAAAGAAAACTTGAGAGCTCATCACCATTCCTTCATTGTTTTCATGGAAATGAAGAAAAATTTGAAGATTTCTCCCCCCACTTCAAGCTCACGTTTTTCACCTCTTAAGGGATGCATGAATAGTGCCTTATTTATAGGCAAGGTGACTGATTTTTGTGATAAAAGGAGTGGTTGAGATTTTGCCACATGTTCCATTTCTAGTCCCTTCTCGAAATTACTGTAGCAGTTAAGGAAATCATGAATTTTGACCTAATTCGGGTTCGAATTTGGAAAATGTTCAATATGGAAGTTGTAGGTATCGATCTTATCTTTCTGATGATATAAAATTAATAAAAATTGGATTTCGTATGGAAAGTTATGGCCAAACTACTATGGACTGACCGAAGTGGAATATCATACCGTCTCGTATTGGAATCTCGAAAAATATCGATTATCTCCAAAATTATTTCATGAGTGTATGTGTATCCCACATAACTATATTATATAACATTCGTCTCAGAATAAAATAATAATCGAGATCACTGGTCGACGAGATTACCGGTCGTTATAAAATCATAACCATGTAACATATCAAATGTGTAAGCATAACTTGGAAACATATAATAACTATTATGATTTCTTAAGACATATCATGTATTTGGGTTACTTGAATGAAAACATAGCAACTTGAAGAATGCTCATGTAAAATCAAAATTCGATATTTGAGTAACCATAATTTAATTTGTAAAGATAATTAAAGTTGAAAATATGGAAATTATAAAATTCAAACTCAAAACCGACGTCCAGTCCTACTGCTCATGTGGTCCAGTGGAACTAGATGGATTCCCCAGTGTGGAATCTATAGAGCATGATTTCAAGTAGGTTAGTATACTTGAACATTTATAGTCTGAAACATGCTCGTGAATGATGCTTGTGGCCCTTCTGGCAAGGAATTTTAAGGCGTTAACTGACATCCTAAGACATGACTTAGGGCCAAATGGGACATGTCCTGAAATTTGATATCGCATCGCGACGCATAACAACTTGTATCACGATGCCAACTGAATATTTTAACGCGTTTGGTATTGTGTCGCGACGTAAATCCTTGTGTGTCGCGACACAAGTCAGATTTCATGTATGCTCACAAACTAATCACACTATACACAAGGGAAAACTCACTCATCATTGCCCAAGGTAACACCACATGTCTACATTAACACTTTATTTTCAATATACAACATAACCAAATATCATCCCACAAAATCAAGGGGTCATGGCCTGTAACATCCTCAATCCGAGAGACGCCACCGTTAGAGGATAGGCTAATCCATCCATCTAAGCCTCTGATTTTCTAACTGTGATCTTTACTGAAATTCTAACACAATTATGACTCATGCATGGAACCGATGCCCAAATAATAACATGCAGGGAACTTTAATGCAAATACATACCTACTCAAGACTGATTCCTTTATGATTTAAACTTATAACATGATAACTCTTTATACATACAATCTTTACTATATAACATGCATATAATACGAGACTATACAACGACTTTGACTGAACTCCTATTCTGATCTGACTTGGTGGACACTGACCCTCTAGTGACTGCCATCAGTATCCAATCCTTCCAAGCTCGCCCTCCGAGGTCCTACAAAATAAAAAACTGGGAGGGGGTTAGATCGTCATACGATCTAAGTAAGTGGACATAATTTGAAATACTGTTATAAAAAACTTGGTTCTAAAACCAAAAATTCAAGAAATGGTTTTATAACAAAAACTCTTTTACTGTCTGAATACTCTAGGCTTCTTTCTGAAAATCTCTTTTGAACTCTTTCTGAAAAACTTATCTTTCTGAAGGTTTCTTATAAAACTGCTATTTTCTAAAAAACTTCCTTTTCTAAAAAACCTTTCTGAAATCTGTTCTGAAAACTTTTCTAATGTACATGTTTTTGAAAACTGTTTCTGAAAACTATCTATGAAAACTGATTTTTGTTTCTGAAAACTGACTCTGAAAAACCTGATTTCTGTTTCTGATAACAGTCTCTGAAAAACTTGATGTATGGGGCCGTTACGTATCGCCATCCCCCCATACGTCTAACTAGAGCCATGAGTGCAAATCCATGACTTTGGGGTGTTACATATCGCCGTCCCTCAAATCATGCCACTATTGTCCCTAAAACTAGTCGTCTCGCCGTCCCCCAAGCCATTGAACTAGAACTGGGGGTGCAGATCTATGCTACCCTCCAAGCTCTGAAACAAGGATCTAGGGGCATTTGTCAGCCCTAGTCCTGATATAGGATCCGAGGGCGTTACGTATCACCGTCCCCCCAGTCCTCTACATATGCACATGTGCTGTCCGTCAATTCAATAACTGAATGAAGTTGCATACTGAGGTGGGTTTTTTCCCCATGCCTCGAAAAATTATAAATCTCTTGTTTGAAAACATTTATATCTCAAGCATAACTTAAACATAAACTTTCATGTAATAACTGTAATAAAAATCATCTAACGCCCTAAAGCGTAAAAATAAGTCTATTACGAAAAATAACAAAATAAAAGTCAGTTTAAAAGAGAGTGTCCACTCATATATTTTGGAACCTGACTGGCACTGTTTCGCTTAGCGATGAACTTTGGATTCCTGCCGATAAGCTATATTCGGTAAACTTGGTTAGATTGTAAGCCGTGGAAATGCTTCGAGATTATGCTAAGTTTTGCATTCAAACACTTACTATCATTTCAAAGCGCATCATACTTATGTCATGAAGTACTATGTGAGTATAAACCGATACAGGACTTTTAGGGTGGCCTCTAACATATTCGGGTGGAACTGGAATAATTTAGAATTGACTAGGGTAAATTTTTGACCACGTGTCGCGACACATGGCATTGCGCGTCACGACGCGCATCATCCAGAAACATACGCAAATATTTCTAGTACGCGTCGCGATGCACGACCTTTCACGTCGCGACGCACATCAATCCAGAAGTGTTTATGGGAAATTACTAGGTTGCATCGCGACATAAGACCAAATTCTGGTCTTAATATCATGCTTTAATAACCAATTTTCTCAACAATTTTCCCATATATTCCACAAAAGAAAATAGCCTAAATAATCATTCAAAACACCATTATAACACTTTCAACCTCTACTTACATTCATTTAATATACTCCATTAGTTCATAACCAAAATTAACAATTTGGGGATTTCCTAGAATCATCATTTTCTTATCACTAAACCTATATAAACATCAATTACTATAACTCATCAATATCTTCAATCAATAAATGATCAAAACACCAATATCCAAAACTTGGGTTTGAGTTTCCTCAACTTCTTTCTCTTGTTTTTTTCATTCCTAAAGCCTCCATGGATGCAAAATTCTCCTCTTGCCTCTTCCCGCTTTTCTTTTTCTTCTTTTATTCTATTCCTTTTCTCTTCTCTTTCTTTTTCTTTTCCTCTTCTTCTCATTTCTCCATTCACGTTTTCCTTACTTTCTCTCTTTCTCTCTCTTTTTATTTTTTAAGATTTTTGAATAGTCCCCCTTTTATATAGTAGGGGCCAATTTGACTAATTGGCAAAGTTTTAATTTAAAAAAAAATAGAAACTTTGAGAGAATTGTGGAATTCTCTAGATGGATCCCAAATTACTATTCATTTGAAAATTTGATCTACATTTTAGACTTATTTCTGATCCGAATTTGGTAAAATGTTCAACGCAAAAGTTGTAGATCTCGATCGCAGCTTTCCGACGATATAAATTCATAAAAATCAGAGTTAATATGGGAATTTTACGGCCCAAATAATATGGGTTGTCCGGAGTGGAATATCATACAATTTCTCATCGATGTTTCGAAGAATTTACCATTTATCCCAAAAGTCATTCGATGAATGTCTACATTGTAGGCACTACATTTTGCATGTAAGTCCCTACGATGAGTCTCATTTGGAGACACTACCTTTTAAGTCACGAAAGTCGCGGGAAACGAATGTCGGAAGGGGAAATTCAGAATAAGTATATCATCGGATTCAATTTGCATGTTCACTGCTTTCATTCGTGCTGCATTCGTGAACATGTTCGAACGTCAAGCAGATTGTGGGCGTTCATGCAGCGTTCGAATCGGTGTTCCAACGGTGTCGGTACTTCTAGTTTTGCTGCTAGCCTCAAGCCCAAGCCCAATTAGCCCACCAAAACCCACCCAAAAATAATTAAAACATTTAAAACATGTCACAAATTAAAATAATATCCTTCCTAAATTAAATAAATCAAATAAAATCTAAATAATCACCTACTAAAATAACAAATCCACTTACCTAAACAAAACAAATCATATACCAAATTAAATAAAACAAATAAACAAATCAAATAAACATATTCCTAATTTAAACAAATCTTGTCCCCAAATAAATATTTTTTTCCTTGTGTGACACTAATTAAATGGCATCTCTTTAATACAAAAATCTCATTCCTTTTCAAACATGGATTCACCCTACCATTTGCCTATAAATAAAACCCAAATCCAACCCTTAGAATGTCTAGCTAATTCACACAAAAAAAACTCTTCGTCCATTCACATATAACATTCACAAGAAACCTCCAAGCATTCAAAAAATCTCTTACATTGCCGTCCAACCAAACCACCATCAAAACCAGTTCAGCCGCACATCAACAAGTCAAAAACAGCCACATATCACCCTTAAAATAACCCCTACATCCACCAAAAAATAGTAGCCAAAATACCTTAAAATAATAGCCTAAATCACCAAAAACAGTGAACAAAAAAACATGTAGTAAAGACAATCCAGAAAACTACAGCAAAAACAGCAGCGAAGGAGTTGCAAAGCGTTAACCCTTCCGACGATCGTGTATCGTACGTCCGAGAGGTGATTTAAAAGGTTAGACCTGAGGGCACTTCTATTATTCATTTTTATTCATCTCTTAATTGTTTTATTTATTTTCTTCACATGAGAGTCGCCTGTGGATGTGTGTTATGACCATTGGATGAATGGGAACTGTGTCGTCTTTTGTGGTATATAGGATGGAAGCCAAGACGTAAATTCCGTAGCCGAATCCGAATGGACGGTAGTGCGGTCCGTACTTGGGATACAACTCCACGTACCATTTGAGCAAATGACACATATCTGACTTCGTTTTATCTTGATTGTTTATTATCCGCATTTTATATTTCGCCATTTACTTTCTGTAAGTTATTTGTTTGTGTATTGATGATGCGGTGCGCATGGGCTAACTAGGGTGTATTAAAGGTCCTCTATTCGAGGGAAAATGCCAAAAGGCTACCTTTACCATGATGTTTTGCCGCGCCAGACGAAGTATGTTTGATTGAATATGAGATATGTTTAATCGAACATACGGAGTTCCACATCATTGTCTTATTCATTTGTATGCATAATAATATAATGCGCATGGGCTTAGTATGTTAGTCTAAAGGTTCTCAATTTAAGGGGAGAAAAGTCCAAAAGGCTACCTTTACCACAATACTTTGCCGCGCTGGACGAAGTGTGTTTGATTGAATGTGAGATACGTTTAATCGGATATACAAAAGTCCACATTATTGTCTTATTCATTTTTTATGCATTATGATGTAATGCGCATGGGCTAGCTAGGGTGGATTAAAGGTCCTCTATTCGAGGAAAATGCCTAAAAGGCTACCTTTACCACGATGTTTTGCCGCGCCTTTTGTTATGTCATTGACCTTTCGCATATCATTGCTCTATTTACGCATGTATTGCATTCTAGTGTGCATGGGCTAACTAGGGTGGATTAAAGGTCCTCTATTCGAGGGAAAATGCCTAAAGGCTACCTTTACCACGATGTTTTGTCGCGCCGGATGAGGTATACTGGATTGAATGAGAATGAGTTCAATCAGGCACACGGGGTCCTACATTGTGCATCTGTGTATGTGTTTGCGTCGTCTATCATACATCAGGTCATGTCTCGTTCGAACGCATTCTCGAACGCTATACGAACGTGAACCTTCTGTATCCCGTTCGAACGTGTTTACTAACGCTACTCGAACGCGCATGCATTTTGTTTCATCAGGTCTTGCCCCGTTCGAAAGCGTTACCAAATGCTATACGAACGTGAACCTTCTGTTTCCCGTTTGAACGCATTTACGAACGCTACTCGAACGCGAATGTATTTTGTTTCATCAGGTTTTGTCCTGTTCGAACGCGTTATCAAATGCTACCCGAACGCGAACCTTCTGTTTATCGTTCGAACGCGTTTTCAAACACTACACGAATGCACCTACACTGAACTGATTCCTTTTCATCACATTTCATGCATAATTGCTTCTTGGGTGGTTTCTCTTGTATCATGTAATTAATCATACCATTCCATTATTGATACTTTCACTGTTATCATCTATTTTTATCCCCGAATATATCTATTTGATGTGTTCATGAGATGGTGTTCAAGCATGATTTAGCCATTAGTATGTTATTCCTCTATGCATGATCTTGTCATCTCCTTTCGCAATAGGTGTTTCTTTATGTTTATGCTTAGATTATTATTTATCTTTCGCGTTTGATGATTCAACATGTTCATGAGATTATTGTGTGATATCGTATGTTTGCCGTTATGATGATTACTTTCATGCATGTGAACTTAAAAGTAGAATACTCTTGGAAATATGTTGCGTAGGTTCGATTAAATTATTGCACAAATCATTTCATTACAAGTGGCATAAGTAAGAGACCATTCCGAACCCAACGGTTTGAGGTCTTCCCTTGCGAGGGGTGAATGCGGCCTTAAATCATTTTCCTGGGGGGTGACTCCATGTTATTTCTCCGGTTTAGTCCACTGCGGGCTACTCCGTACTCCCAACCCGGCCGCGAGCCCGGGACAGCGTCGTCCAACATCTGTGTCCTACAGTCTGGCGACTCCACTGGGGAAAGAGAATTGGCCCCGAAATAATACCTTGTAATGATTTTGATTTGAGCTATAATTAACCGTGTTTACCGTGGGTTGAAAGGTGTTTAATCAAAGGCAGTTTTAAGGCTAGGTAATGGTTTGGTGTCTTCCCTCATTCACTACCTTTCTATAAGGAAAAGCTGCGAAGGCACCTAGATAATCATGTACTTGTAGCCTACCGTGATGGACTAATTTGGAGGACTCGTTGTTTATTCTTGTCACCAAGCGATAAGAGCCTAAGAGGCTTGGGTTGTTAAGAGAGTTTTCTCCGGCCTCCCTCTGGGGAATCTATAATGGGAAATCCATTTGACAGTCAGTCACACACCATAACTCGTTGGCACGTACCATAAGGTATAAAAAAGGTGCGCTCACTTGGTCACTCGAACCCTTGAGTGGGGAGACCTAGTTGTGGGCAACCCTTCGCCAGCGAGAGTCTTTGTTTATACTCCCGCAAACCCATACGTAGACCGAAGTTGTATGACCTATAGCAACTATTTCCTTGTGCTTGTGGACCTTCCTCATTTGGATGCAATTGTTGGAGTTCTACGGTCCCAATGAACGAATAATCAAGCATAAAACACATGCGAATACATCAAGGAGTTGCGTAATACTCACAATGATCGGTTGAGACGATGCGGTGAAGAAAAAAAACTCATTTTCTACCCACTGTCAAGCTCGGTAGTCCACTGATTTTCTTCTCCATATTCGGCTTTGGTGATATCCATTGTTGCTCCAAGCTCCAAGCTTTGGTTGATGGTGATTCCAAGCTCATGAAGTGAGTTCCCTATCACCTTTGTATGTCTCCAATGGTGTGCTAGCACTTAGGAATTTTTACTACAAAAATTCCTTATCTTCTCCTTGCTTTATTCGGTCAAACCAGTGAAAGAAAGAATAAGAAATGGCCTATTCGCCGAGAGAGAAGAAGAGGGAAAATGTTTTGCTCCAAAACCGTGTGTTAGGAAGAGAGAGATTAGAAGTTGTGTGTTTTGTATATAAAATACTAAAAATAAAAGTCAAATACCATTTAATAAAATAATGATATATGTCTTTCAAGCTTTCAAAAAGCTTTTCAACAACTTCCATCAAGTCACATCACTCAATCAATCAAGCGATTGTCACATCACTCAAAGTGACATGATTTGACGCTTGATGTGACTAGTGATTTGACGCTTGATTTGACTTGCGTGTCGCACTCGAATTCGAAATGCGAATGCACTAGCAAACAGTCTCGGGCTCGGGTTCGCTAATTCTAAATTAACGAATTTTCCGTCGCGACGCAATTAAATGATTATGCCTAGCAAAATCATTATTCACGTCGCGAACGAATTAATTCTAAATTAACTCGTTCGCCCGAATTAAAATCTAATTTTAATTCCGCGTCGAAATCCAATTTCATATAATATATCAAATATATTATTTTATCGATTAATTCCAAATTAATCGTTATCTCTCTTTTAATGATATTTTATCCCAGATAAAATATCTCCGTAATTAATCCCAGATTAATTTTCTCTCTCATATAATTAATCTAGATTAATTAAAGTGTGAGTCATACATCATCGGTGAATCTTCGGGAAGTGACCCATGAGATCTCCGGATATGTTGGCAGTACATTCGGACGTCGGACTATCCGAATACGTAAGTACCAAGTAATACGTTTTACCGATTTACAAGACAAGGTTGCCTTCTAGCAAAGCGCCATGCCTACCCAATTCTCCAGAAATATCCTTACAGGAATATAGCGATCTATATCAGGCATAGTATACGTAGTATTGCATATTTCGATCCAGTATCGGATGTCACGTGCTAGGCCTGGGGCTGGAATTGTGTCTGCCCCGTACGAAGCACATGTCGGATGTCTGGTAACTAGTCTTTATAATCGGATATACATGACCTAGTCATAATATCCCGATGACTGCAGTACTTAAGAGAACCAGTACCGTATCCTACGTGACCATCATCTCTATATGACTGAAGTGATACTTCCATCTTGACATCACACCTAAAACACTACAATTCTCATTATACCCAGAAGAGGCGTACACAGAACATGTTAAAGCCTTGGACGACCAAAACCAAAGTATATTGATTGTCGCAAGTATTAGCGGTGCAAGTCTCAGGTTAAGACCAAATACACCTACCCTGATTTCGGACTTCCATAGACACATAATCATACTACCAATGGAATTCCGAGGGGGTCTATCCAGAGCGAAGCTGTTTCCCGTACCATCGGTAAAACACAACCTCATATTACACTTGCATGAGTATCCTATACCCAAATATATGAGAACTATGTCGTTGTGCCCTCACAACACGCACAAGTGTAATACTAGTCTTTTACGCATTATCGATGTCCAATCTCGATAATACTCTGACTAGGGATATTTAATGATTTATCCTTCGTGGATTGATACTGTCTCATATCTTCTCAATCCAGGAAAAAATCACAGGGACCTCATATCATTTATACATCTTGGTGATCTAATCACAAATGATAAGAGATCAATCTCTTTTGTCATATAGTTAATTTGTAAAAAAACATCATTATCTGTACAAATAGTGACGCTATGGGTCATAACTGTCCAACAATCTCCCACTTGGCCTATAGCCAGTCACTCGAGTGTCTTACACCCGAACTATGTACGGTTCGCTCAAACTGCTGAGAAAAGGCTTTCGTCAGCGGATTTGCATGATTATCATCTGATGCGATTTATTTGATCATCACATCACCATGATGTATGATCCGAACGAATCAGATGAATAATCGAAGTATGTATCTGGATCGTTGATGAGACCATTAATTCTTTAGCCTGCGCTGTAGCCTAGCTCAGCTGCTAATAGAACTATATCTAATCTAATTAGATTTATTATCAACCCAAATGGCTTCTATTGTTGTCTCAGCTGCAGCAATAACCCGTATTTGTTGTTTATTCGGTAACCGTATCTTGCTTTGAAGATTTCCAGCTCACTGTTCTGTTATTCAAACTGTATAGTACCGTTTGCGACTTATAGTCGTCTTTATCGGTTAGGAAACTTGCAGTAGTGATCCCAGTCACTTCAAGTTTCTTCTTCTCCATAGATTAAGACAGCATCCTTAGTTCTCTAAGATACTAATTGATGTTCTTAATATCAATCCAGTGACCATCACTAGGATTGGCCTGATTGTGACTCCATATGCTCAAAGCGTATGGGACACCAGGTCGCGTACATTTTTCAATGTGCGAGTTCACAGAGAATTTTATCGAAAGCCAAGCTTTCGCCGATTGTATTATGGGAATTTCATTTCCAAGAAATGACATATATTATCATTATTTATAGGACAGTCACTGTCAGTGCGCTCCCACTAACCTCCTGATATACATAAGAATCATTTTCGTTTTGAATAAAATCATAAACCATTATGATTACATCAAAATGATAATTCCAAGAACCTAATGCTTGCTTCAATCCAAACATGGATCGATTAACCTGTAAACCTTGTTTGCTAGTTTTGGTACGACAAAACCGACAGGATGTTGTAAACATCCTCCAAAAGGTTTCCTTTTCAGGAAAACGATTTTCCCGTAAAGCTGTCATATTTCATAAATGAAACATGCAGCATTAGCAAGCATTATCCAAATGGATTTACTGTGGCAACAGGTAAAAGGTTTCGTTGTAATCAACACAATGTTGATAACGATACCTTTCCGCTAAAAGCCTAGCTTTATGCGTTGGTATGTTGCCATCCATGTATGTCTTCATTGAAGACTTATATAGTACCAATAGGCACAATGCCTTGTTGTACATCAACTAGTATCCAAACATAGTTGGTATACATGGAATCCATTTCGGATGTCATGGCACTTTGCCATAATAGGTAGTCAGTTGGTATTCCTCAATAAGATTGACATCTTAATGAGGTGAGATCAGAAACCCATACCCCAGGTTGTTTTCTGACTCTCTCTGACTTTCGTGGTTCTTGTGTATTCGAAGATTACTGGTATAGTTTCATCCTTGATGAACTATTAGTGTTCTATTAGGAATCGGTGCCTTGAATAGTATTACTCTGATTTTCATCAAGTTTTACTATCCTCCTACTTACCACTGCATATAGGTATTCCTCTTAGGAAAACCGCATGGTGAGCAACAATTAAATTGTTTTCTTGTGAGTTGTATAAGTACTATACTTTGGTATCCCTAGGATAACCTACAATTGGCACTTATCCAATTTGGGTTTTAGCTTGGTATCATCCAAACATATTCCTAGCATAACCAAATATTCAGGAATGAGAAAACCCGGTTTCTTTCCTGTTCATATCTAATATGATATCTGTCAAACAGATTTTTATGGAACCTTATTCAAAATAAGTTCAGCACTGTTAATGCGTATCCGTTAAAGGAAATGGTAGCTCAGATCGACTTATGATTAACCTTATCATGTCTAACAAAATTCGGTTACTCAGTTCAGACACACCGTCAAATTGACGTGTTCCGGGAGGATTCCTCATTTGAAAGAATACTATACTCTTTCAAGTATATTAGAAACTTGTTGCTTAAGTATTTTCATTATGGTCTAACCATGATAATTTTATACTTTAGCCGATCTGTTTGTCTATTTCGTGTCGAAAACTTTAAAAGTTTCTGATTTGTGTTCCTAAAGAAACACATAACCATAACGCGATGCCACATCCGTAAAGGTCACGAAATATTCATGTCCACCTTTAGCCTAGCTAGACATGGGCCCACTTGCTTCACTATGAACTAGGGCTAACAGATCGGTGGCATTTGCACTTTTACCATGTAAATAGTGTTTTAGGCACTTTGCATAATAAACTAGATTCGTAGAGTTTATTTGATTAGAATCAAATTAGTCATAGTACACACTCTTCGAAAGTGTGGATATACGAGTCTTTGTTTAATTGTGTCCAAGACAACAATGCCACAAATTAGTTTCTTCTGATCAAATCAGTTTGAGCTATTTGTTTGTCATGTTGTACGTTTGAGTTTTATTTATTTTCAAAATATAAATATTGTTATTCACATCTAATGTGTTTATCTCAATATCATCTTTATATAATGAAACACTTTAGTGTTCTAGAATATAAGGGTATATCCGCAACAGATTATACACTGATATAGAGATAATGTTTCTAGTCATACTAGTTACATTATAACAGTTTCCAAATTTAGGTACACACCCAAGGGTAGTTCCTAAATTTAGGTACCTACGATTAAAACATCGAATTTCGTCCCGTTTCCGATTCACAGATAAAACTCAATGGAAGTTAGTATCCTGCTCAAAGTAGATTCTGAACACAAGTACATATTTATGTATCACACTAAGTATTCAAATCCAATTTTAATACCAATAGTGAAAATATTAATGACAAACATATTTGAAGTCAGAGCCTTGCTCGTCTTCAAATTCCTTCATATCTGCTTTGTCCAAATGGCAGTCACGCTTCCGCGATCCCGTTTGCCACAATTTAGGCAGACATTTTGGGATATGTCATTTATCTTCCGAGAAGATTATAATTATTTTGCCTTTGCCCTTTTTCACACTCAGAAGCGTTCGGCCTAGCCTTGGTCTTCCGGAATGTCGAAATAAGATGCGCCTTGCGCTTCTTGCCTTATTACAAACTTTGACTTGTCTCCTTGAGAATAGTCATTAACTCTTCAAGAGTTTATTATTGCAATATTTACTTCTAAAATCTAAGTATAGATTTATGAAGATCCTTCAATTTCAAATATCATACTTTAAGGATCTAACCCTTAGTTCTGATAAAGAAATTAAGGAGTCTATTTGACAAGCTTAATGGATTAAGCACTAAAGTTATCATCACATGAATCTTCCAAAGATCATGCTCTACTATTTGCTTAACTTCAGGCTAAGGCCTAATATGTTATTTTATCAAATAAAGTAACTTATTATATTCCAGGACTATCCTGAATTTTATTCCCAATTTGATAAATTAAACCATTTAAATTCATTTTCCCTAGGATTATGTTTTAAATGCCAATCTTTCAATTTTATCTTGATTTTAATAGTCCAACTATTTAATCAACGATTTAGGTACTATTTATTATAATGATTACTATAGTCCAACTATTTAATCAAATATGATTAATTAAATCAAATATATTGATTACTATAATCCAATTATATAACCAACTATAAATGAATAGTTTGAATACAGTCCAACTTTTTTAAAACAACGTTTAAATATTAGTCCAACTAACATTTAATTTATTTGACGAATGATGTTTGTTTTGAGCGCATATGGCAAGTAATTAAACGAATATTGCAAATTTAATTCTTGCCTCCCACTATTTTTCGGCGAGCATCTAACCCTCTGTCGAGTACTCGGGAAACCGTGTTTCCTAGTGGGCTAGGATCCCGTTAAATGTCACACAATCTTGACTTTAGCCAACATAATGTATGATAATTAACTAGGTAGATCTCTAAGATCAATTGGATCCAATCCAATTCCTAGATCCAGTAGGAGGACATCCAAGTCCGAAACATATATCTTATATATGCCAATATATCCAATATATTGCCTAACCTTTTTCCTCTGAATCAACTAAGCCTTGGCTTTGGCACAACAAACTTGGTGATCCCAGTTAAGCGTGACCCATTGACCATGGAAAGCTTCGTAATCAATGTCGATGGACAAGAAGTGGTCTTGACTTTGGACAACAAACCACAACTTGGACAAGACACCAATATGGAACAAAGCTCTCGTGATTCAAACACATCCTCGACGGACAAAGGCCTTGACTTTGGCCAACAAGCATGAACATGTGTGAATACAATCGAGAAAGTCGCGGAATACTCACATCGATCTGTTGAGTGATGCGGCAATGAACAAAACTCGAACTTCTACCCATTGGACTGCTCGGTAGTGAGCACTGTCATAGCTCACTGGTTTCGGTTTCATCTTCAAATTTTGAGCTCCAAGCTTCGTCAAACGATTTCCGGCTCATGGGTGGACTTCCCTATCACCTTCGCATGTCTCTCGGAGTGCTAGCTCTCTTGATTTTGCCACAAAAGCAAGCACTTTTGCTTCCTTTTTCCTTCAAGACCCACGGCTGTTCACTGCCAAGAACAGAAGAAATACACAGCCCCAAGGGCGTGAGATGAAGAAGAGAATGGAGGAGAGAGAGAGATAAATGTGTTAATTAATTTTTGGTAATTGATTTCTAAAATCATATACCAAAAATTTTCTTTAAAAAGTCAAATAATTAAAGCTATCAACCACCACTATCAATCAATCAATCAATCACATCAATCAATCAAATTGTCACATCACTCAAAGTAACATGATTTGACGCTTGATGTGACTAGCGATTTGACGCTTGATTTGACTTGCGTGCCGCACTCGAATTCCAAATGCGAATGCGCTCGTAAACAATCTCGGGCTCGGGTTCACAAATTCCAAATTAACAATTTTTTCATTGCGACGCAATTAAATGATTCCGCCTAGCGAAGTCACTATTCACGTCGCTAACGAATTAATTCTAAATTAATTCGTTCGCCCGAATTAAAATCTAATTTTAATTCCACGTCGAAATCCAATTTCGATTAATATATCGAATATATTAATTTATCGATTGATTCCAAATTAATCATTCTCTCTCTTTAAATGATATTTTATCCCAGATAAAATATCTCCGCAATTAATCCCATATTAATTTTCTCTCTCATCTTATTAATCCCAGATTAATAAAAGTGCGAGTCATACGTCATCGGTGAATCTTCGGGAAGCGACCCATGAGATCCCCGGATATGTTGGCAGTAAATTCGTTCGTCGGACTATCCGAACACGTAAGTACCTAGTACTACGTTTTACCAATTTACAAGACAAGGTTGGCTTCTCGCAAAGCGCCATGCCTACCCAATTCTCCAGAAATATCCTTACAGAAATAAAGGATCTATATCAGGCGTAGTATACGTAGTATTGCGTATTTCGATCCAGTATCGGATGATCACATGCAAGGCCTGGGGCTGGTACAATGTATGCCCCGTATAAATCATATATCGGATTACGAGCAACTAGTCTCTTTATTATCGGATAATCATGACCAAGTCATATTATCCAGACGGTTGCAACCTTTTTAGAGAACCAGTTCTGTATCCCTGTGCGATCATCATCTCCATATGACTAGAGTGACACTTCCGTATTTGACATCACACCCAACACACTATGATTCTCAATATACCCAGCATTGGCGTACACAGAACCTGTTAAAGCCCTGGACGACCGCAACCAAAGTATATTGATTGTCGCAAGTATTAGTGCTGCAAGTCTCAGGTTAAGACCAAATACACCTACCCTGATTTCGGACTTCCATAGACACATAGTCATACTACCAATGGAATTCCGAGGGGGTCTATCCAGAGCGAAGCTGTTTCCCGTACCATTGGTAAAACACAACCTCCTATTACACTTGCATGAGTATCCTATACCCATATATATGAGAACTATGTCGTTGTGCCCTCACAACGCGCACAAGTGTAATACTAGTCTTTTACATATTCATCGATGTCCAATCTCGATAATACTCTGACTAGGGATATTTAATGATTTATCCTTCGTGGATTGATACTGTCTCATATCATTCTCAATCCAGGAACAAATCATAGGGACCTCCTATCATTTATACATCTAGGTGATCTAATCACAAATGATAAGAGTGCAATCTCCTTTGTCACATAGTTAATTTGTACAACAACACCATGATCTGTACAAATAGTGACGCTATGGGTCATAATTTTCCAACAAGCAGATGGCAAAGTTCATAGCTCGGAACATCATATGTCGATATGGGATGCCGCATCATGTAGTGACATATAATGGAGTTCAGTTTCAAGGGGAAACGAAGGCAATGCTACAGAGATATGGGATAGGACATCACTAGTCATCACTTTATCGGCCGTAGGCAAATGGGGCAGTTGAGGCAGCCAATAAGAAAGTAAAGAAGATATTATCCAAGATGACAGAGAACTGCAAAGATTGGGCTAACAAGCTACCGTATGCCCTGTGGGGGTACAGAACATCAGTAAGAACAGCAACATGAGCCACGCCTTACTCTTTGGTCTGTGGAATGGAAGCAGTATTGCCAGTGGAAGTTGAGATACAATCCTTGAGGGTATTAGCAGAAACAAAGTTACCTGAACAAGAATGGGCCGCACAGAGTTTTGAACAGTTAGCACTACTGGATGAAAAGAGGCTGAAGTCCTTGCATCACATGCAGATATATCAGAAGAGACTAGCCCAAGCATTCAACAAGAAGGTGCGTCCTACTAAGATTAGAAAGGGTGATTTGGTACTTAAGTAGTCGAGGCCGTCGATGACAGACCCAAGAGGAAAGTTCAGACCTAACTGGGAAGGACCCTACATAGTGCAGAAAGTAATGGGAAATAGAGTTATTCTCGTAAGAATTACTATTCGAATAGTCTGGGAAAGCTTACTAACATGTCTATAGATCTTGAGGATGTACTTGAGGATCTCCAGTGCCCCGCATACAAGTATCCCGGACAAACTAGGTATACATGACCCCAACACTTTACCAACTGCAGTCACTGACTCCCTAGACCATGCTCTGATACCATCTTTGTAACATCCTCAATCCGGGAGATGCCACCGGCAGATGATAAGCTAACCCATCCCTCTAAGCCTCTGATTTTCTGACTGTGATCTTTACTGAAATTCTAACATAATTATGACACATGCATGGAACCGATGCCCAAACATTAACATGCAGGGAACTCTAATGCAAATATATACCTATTCAAGACTGCTTTATTTATGATTTAACCTCATAACATGATAACTCTTTATATATACAATATTTACTACATAACATGCATAATACGAGACTATACAGCGGCTCTGACTGAACTCCTATTCTGATCTGACTTGGTGGACATAGACCCTCTAGTGACTGCCATCAGTATCCAATCTTTCTGAGCTCGTCCTCCTAGGTATTGAAAAATAAAACACTGGGAGGGGGTTAGATCGTCATAAGATCTAAGTGAGTGGACAAAAATTGAAATACTGTTACAAAAATACTTGGTTCTAAAACCAAAAATTCAAGAAATGATTTTATACCAAAAACTTTTTTTCTGTCTGAAAACTCTGGGCTTCTTTATGAAAATCTCTTTTGAACTCTTTCTGAAAAACTTATCATTCTGAAGGTTTCTTATAAAACTGTTGTTTTCTGAAAAACTTTCTTTTCTAAAAACCTTTCTGAAATCTTTTCTGAACACTTTTCTAATGTACATGTTTCTGAAAACTGTCTCTGAAAACTTATTTCTGTTTCTGAAAACTGTCTCTGAAAACTTATTTCTGTTTCTGAAAACTGTCTCTGAACAAAATGACTATATTAGACATGTCAGGATATCCAGAGTGTTACACAAAAATTATGGAAGCGCATCGGCGGGTGAAATTGACTTTTAAAACTTTTTTAATCCGGAAAAATTAATCAGTATCAAATACCTCTAATTTATCAATATTTCACCTATATCACACATTAATATCAAATATTAAAGTGTGATTACGCAAAAAGATTTGGGATGAAATTTCCAGAAACACTTTCCTCGGTTACACGTTAACCACTTATCTGATCGCCGAACTGACAAATCGGGATAATTGAATTATGAGCGATATCAGATCCGCTTACTACTACAGTGACATGTGTACTGTATCAGTAGCTGGATTATGGTAATTTTCAAAAATTATCATTTTTCCCATAGTATGGAAAATTTCCAAAGCACTATCGGAACGATTCCCAATATTTCGAGAATTTTCCTACACACTGCTACAGTACTTAAAGTACTATAGCAATGGCCAAAAAGCAGCAATTTCACTAAACTATGCTTTTGCCTCTAAAGCTATTTTTCGAGATAATTCCCAAAACGCTTCCGAAATAATTCTGAAAATTTCGGGAATTTTTATCACGCATTATCACACATCCAATTTCCTCCACAATACCTCAATTTCACAAATCAAGCCACAATTGAAATAATTTCACAATTAATCAAATTTTTCCATAATTAATTCAAAATTCATGCAAATCCAAATATAAAATCATCAATATTTTAGGTCAATTAGCTTTACATAATATTTTAGGTCAATTTCACAATTAATCAAATTATTCCATAATTATTTATGAGATTCCCACATCATAAAGAAATTAAAGAATAATTTTAGGTCATCAATGAGTGGCTCAGGCAACTATAGAATGGTAATTTGGTATCTAATACCCAAATTAGGCATAATTACACTAATTAACCTAATTAGCTTTACACATGCATTCTAAGACTAATCAATTAAGTTTCTACCATGCCAAACACATTAAATAAGCATAGATTAATGCTACATCGCATGTAAAATGTTTGGATCATATTAAAAATATTTTTCAACACAAAAGAAAAGAGGAATTACTTTAATTCCATTAAAGACCTTTGTTCAAATTCCAAATCTGCATCTTCCATGCTTCAATTTGATGGAAAGCTAACTCAATTCGAAAACCATAATTTTCCACTCATTGAAACCCACTTCAAGCCTTGAAAATATTTCCAAACCATAAGACAATAGAGGCTTGGCCGAGTTTGGCATATTTATATAAGGGGGGCATTTTGTTCATTTGACCATTATTAACATTTGGTTAATATTAAGCCAAGTCTCACCACATATATTTGACATAATTTAGACAAAATTCGAAAGCTTATCTCATAAGCTTTGAATTTATTAATTAAAGGAACTTTTAGTTAATAAACAATCATTTATTTGACAAGTTTCAAAATAAAATTAGACCTGATTTGTATCTAATCAAATTATGTATCAAATACAAATACACATTAGTAACGAAAATATCCTAGCAAGTGTAATATTACGAATAATCCATATTATTCGTAATTAATTTCACTAGTGCTCTACGAGTATACTTTATTAATAGGACTTTCTAAGTTCATATATATATGTCACGTAAAACATTCCATGTCTATAATTTGGCAACTCACGAATTATGACGATCACAAATAACTGCGTTGAATGATACAAGTCTGTGCATATCGTATAGTCAGTCCGTCATAGGCTACTCAAATTGAACCGGAGAGATAGATGAGAACGTCGAATCTCTGTTATGTACAATTCATATATGTATGTCGCGACATATTCATGATTCTCTAGATAAATATTTGGAACTAATTTCCGCAGTATACTTTGGGTAAGGATTTAAAGGATCACGAAGTGGATACCTTTAACGCCGCGATAATCCTAATGACTATTACATTATAGGACGCATGATATATGATATAAATTATGTACGAACATATATACACTCATAATATAATGTTTTGGATATTCGGTAAATTTCTCATAGTTCCAATACGGAATTCATTCCAAGATTAAATCTGGATAGCCCGCTGTATTTAGGCCGTAAATTTTTCATACAAACTTTGATTTTCAAGAATTTCATATTGTTGGAAAGCTAAGACTGAGACCTACAACTTTTGCTTTGAACATATTTCCAAAGTAACCGTAAAGAAAGCCCAATACCCATAATACTGTATTTTAAGACAGAGATAGCAGATCTCGAGAGGTGGTTTACCCAGAAAGGAACCAAAGAGATTTCTAAGTGATTAACACTAAAAAGTGCACATTTTTTAAAGAAAATTTAATTATTTTACACTTATAGTTTTATTAATCCCCTTAATTACGCACATTTGTTAAAGAATAATTATATTTATGTTTATTGTGATTTTATATTTTATATATGTGAAATAATAATTTGGATGCATATCTAGAAAAATAGACTTGATAATTGGATTTTGGAGGCCAAAAATTTAATAGGGCGTTCTAACAGTGTACAACTTCGGAAATTTCATCCCTGTGTAATGTTCATATTTTGGCCATAACATTTTACTCCGATATCAGATTGAAGTGATTCTAGTTCCAGATGAAAGAAAACTCAAAGATATAAAACTTTAATGTTCACAAGAGTTTCTAATTATGAAGTTTTCAGGACAGAAAATGACGAAGAAACCAAAGTATATTATATGTAAAAGTCATTGTCAAATAAAAAGAAATATTATTAAATAAGTTTGATGGCAATCCACCGAAATGGATTTCCACCAAACATGGAGCATGTTTGATGGAGAATGCAATTGCATTCGTAAGAGGTGCTCTGCACCTCATTTTCTTCAGTGAGATGTCCATAGTTTTCTCTGAAAAATTTGTGGATTTCTAACTCTTGTGTGTTTTTTTTAAAACTTTATTGTAATTTCTTTTTCTTTCAATAATAAAATTTTGTGTGTTTTTATTTAAAATTATGAGTAACTAATTTTATTTTGCTGGGGTAAAGGGTGAAGCTTTTAATATGAAAATTTAGATTAATCTCACTTAAATTATAATATATAAATTATAATCTAATGATTCATATTTAATTTAAATTTGGATTAATTATTGACAAACTTTGTTACCGCTTAGATGGTTGGTTTTATTTATTTGGCATAATTGAGTACCTAACTGGACTTGTTATAGACAAAAGTTATCACCGTCTTTATGGCTGGTTTTATATGTTTTGGCATAATTAATTCCTGAAATAAATTAATTGGGTAATATTGACAATTTATATATTATAACAAGTGAGATTTCTAAATTTAATATTGAAAGTGGATCCCATAACCACATCATTTTATTTTATTATTGCAACCCAATTTAAAATTTTCCAATCACTTCAAATAAATCAAGCTTTTTTATTTTTACACAAATTATTATTTTATCCTATTAAATCTATTCCCTGTGGATCGACCCCGATCTTACCGGATTATTTTATTACTTTGACACTTTTATACTTGGGAGTAAAGAACCACTTTTTGAGCGTGTCAATTTTTTGGCGTCGTTATCGGGGAATAAATTTAGTAGATAGAATCATCTTTGTATATATATATATTTGTTCTTTTATTTCTTTTTATTTTTATTTTTTTTGTATTTTTCTGCATCTAATTTTCTTTCATCTTTGAATTTGTGTAGATCCAAAATGTCCTGATTGATTTTAAATGAATCCTGAACCCAGAAATCCCACATACAGATAGACCCTGTTCTTAATTCTTCATAGTTATAGGAGACAAAAAAATTAAATAAAATGGAGCTTGAATTTTTCCAAAGAATTTCTTGAACTATCACCATCAAGAGATTCTTCCATAATTTTTTGTGAGAACCTAATTCGAGAGATTGAGACAGCTGAACGAGGAATTCAATTGAGATCTGAATTGACAAGAATCAGAGGACATTTTTAGATCTAAATCACTATATTTGTATTTTCTTTATTTTTTTTTCTTTTTTGTCAATTTTATTTTTATTTTTATTTTTCCACATTTTAATTATTTTCTTTTTGTAAGTATGGTATTTGTATTTTTTTCTTAAATTTTAGCATAAAGTTTGTATTTAGGCGGTATGAAACACATGTCTCGATCATCTAGTGGTAGATAAAAAATAGAGTCTTCATCACCTTCATCGATAGTCAAAATGGCCGAGAACCAAATTGAAAATCCACCTGCCCGAGTTGAAAATCTAGTTGATCAGGAAGAAAACGAGTCTCAGCATGGCAATCTTAATCATCCTATGACACTCAGACAATTCATGAATCCCGCTAGGATAGGATCACCATCGTGCATTATTTTTTCCCCCAGATGCATCACGTTTCAATTTTAAACCAGGTGTCATCCAAGTTTTACCCACATTCCACGGTATAGAATCAAAAAATCCTTATCAGCACTTAAGATAATTTGAAGAGGTGTGTAATGTTGGGTCTCTAAGATCAATCCCAAGATCTAATAAGCATAAAATAGGTGTGAATACCCAAAGAAGTTAGTGGAAAATACTTACAATGCTCGGTTGGATGTAGATGTAGAGTTCAAAAATTCCACTTTGAGAAGTTGCTCCAAGCTCCTCTCTTTGATGTATGTTCAAGCTCCAAGCCTTGATGAATGAATTCCAAACTCTTGGGAAAGGTTTCCCTAACACCTTTGTATGATTCTTTATGTGCTAGCACTAGGAAAATAATTTTGCAACAAAATTTCCCCATTCCTTCTTGTAACTCTCGGCAATGAGAGAACTAAGAGAGAGAGAGGTTTCGGTGGTGAGAGGAATAAGAGAATGAAAATGTGTAACTTGTTAATTAATTTTCCAAAAACAATTATGATATACCAAATCTCAAAGTTTTGGTAAAAGTCATTCACCTTTCATACTTGTGTAAGAAACAAGTCACCAACCACTACCAACTTCTATCAACTTAAAGTTAGATAAAGTTGACTATGTGATGTGACTTGTGGGCCCCACTTTGATTCAAAATCCGAGTGGGCCCGCAAACACGTTCCGGGCTCGGGTTCATTAATTCTGAATTAAAGAATTTTCCGTTACGAATTAATTAAATATAATTTAATTAAATAATTATGCCTAGCAAAATTACTATTAAAGTCACTCGCGAATTAATTCTAAATTAATTCCGTTATTAAATTTAATTTCATTTAATATATCGAATATATTATTTAATCGATTAATTTCGAATTAATCGTTCTCTCTCTTCTATTTGAATTTTATCCCAGATAAATTCTTACAGTAATTAATCCTAGATTAATTTGCTCTCTCTTATAATTAATCCCAAATTATTTATGTTCGAGTCATACGTCATCAGTGAATCTTCGGGAAGTGACCCATGAGATCCCTGGATATATTGGTAGTAAATCCAGTCGTCGGACTATCCGAACACGTGCGTACCATGTACCACGTTCTTACCGATTTACAAGACATGGTTGGCTTCTAGCAAAGCGTCGTGCCTACCCAATTCTCCAGAAATATTCTTTAAGGAATATATAATCTATAACAGGCGTAGTATACGTAGTATTGCGTATTGTGATCCAGTATCAGATGTCACATGCAAGGCCTGGGGCTGGAATAGTGTCTGCCCCGTACGAAGCATATATCGGATCACAAGCAACTAGTCTCTATAATCGGATAATCATGACCTTGTCATATTATCCCGATAGTTGCAACATAATAGAGAACCGGTTTTGTATCCTTACTGATCATCATCTCCATATGACTGAAGTGATACTTCCGTCTTGACATCACACCCAATACATTATGATTCTCAATAAACCCAGAAGAGGTGTACACAGAACCTGTTAAAGTCTCGGACGACCAAAACCAAAGCGTATTGATTGTCGCAAGTATTAGCGATGCAAGTCTCAGGTTAAGACCAAATACACCTACCCTGAATCGGATTCCCATAGACACATATTCATACTACCAATGGGATTCTTAAGGGTCTTTCCAGAGCGAAGCTGTTTCCGTACAATCGGCAAACACAACCTCCTATCACACTTGCATAAGTATCCAATACTTAAATATATGAGAACTATGATGCCACGCTTCAATAACACGCACAAATGTAATACTAGTTTATTCCGCATTATCGATGTCCAGTCTCGATAATACTACTACTAGGGATATTTAATGATTAAACCTTCGTCGATTAATATTGTCTCATATCTTATTAATCTGGTACTAATCATATGGACTTTTATCATTTATATATCTTGGTAATCTAATTACAAATGATAAAAGAGCAATTTCCTTTGTCACATAGTTTATTTGTACAACAACACCATGTTCTGTACAAATAGTGATGTTATGGGTCATAATTGTCTAACAATCTCCCACTTGGCCTATAGCCAATCACTCAAGTGTCCTACACCTGAACTATGTACTGGTCGCTCAAACTTCAGCTGAGAGACAGCTTTCATCAGTGGATTTCCCTTGTTATCATCTGATGTATTTTTATTCGATCGTCACATCGCCACGATGTATGATTTGACGAATCAGATGAAATATTCGAAGTATATATTATGATCGTTGATGAGACCGTAATTATTTAGCCTGTGTTGTAGCCCAGCCCAGCTGCTAACAGAACTATACCTAATCCAATTAGGATTATATATATCCAAAATTGCTTCTTTTGCTGCCTCAGCTGCAGCAATGTTCCGCTTTTGTTATTTATTCGGCAACAATATCTTGCTTGGAAGATTTCCAGCTCATTATTCTGTTATTCAAACTATATAGTACCCTTATTGCGACTTACAGTCGTTTTTGTTGGTTTGGAAACTTGCAACGGTGAACCCAGTCACTTCAAGTTCTAATTCTCCATGACTTAAGAAGGCATCTTTAGTTCATCTAAGATACTTAAGGATGTTCTTAACATCAATACAGTGACCATCATCTGGATTGGCCTGATTGTAACTCTATATGCTCAAAGCATATGAGACACTAGGTCGCGTACATATTTTTAATGTAAGAGATCTCGGAGAGGGTCAACAACTTTTAGATCTATTCCAGTAGATCCTTATTCGTAGAATAAAGGTTGCATCTCCCAAGTATTCCATGGAGAATTTTAATGAAAGCCAAGCTTTCACCGATTGTATTATGGGAATGTCATTTCCAAGAAATGATATGTCATCATTATATACGACAATCATTGTAAGTGCACTCCCACTAACTTTCTTATATACACAAGAATCTTAACCGTTTTGAATGAAACCATATACCATTATGATCTTATCAAAACGTTAGTTCCAAGAACGCAATGCTTGCTTCAATCCATAAATGGATCGATTTAACTTACAAAACTTGTTTGCTTGTTTTGGTACGACAAAACCGTCAGGATGTTTTAAACATCCTCCAAAAGGTTTATGTTAAGGAAAATGATTTTGACGTCCATCTGCCATATTTCATAAACGAAATATGCAGTTATAGCAAGCATTATCCGAATGGATTTAATCATGGCAACATGTGAAAAAGGTTCATCGTAGTCGACACTATGTCGTTGACGATACCATTTGTGTACAAGCCAAGCTATGTGCATTTAATGTTGCCATCCATGTATGTCTTCCTTGAAGACTCATATTGTACCAATAGGCAAAATGCCTTCTGGTACAACAACCAGTCTCCAAACTTAGTTGGTATACATGGAATCCATTTCGGACTTCATGGCACTTTGCCATAAAAGGAGTCGATACCTTGTATCACTTCCTCATACGTAGCCGATTCGTCTTCCTCAATAAGATTGACATCTTTATGAGGTGAGATCAGAAACTCATACCTCCCAGGTTGTTTTCTGACTCTCTCCGACTTACGTGGTTCTTGTGTATTCGAAGATTATGGTACAGTTTCATCCCTGATGAACTGTTTGTGTTCCGTTAAGGAATCGGTGCCTGAAATAGTATTACTCTTATTTTCATCGAGTTTTACTTTCCTCCCACTTACCACTGCATATAGGTATTCCACTTAGGAAAACCGCATGGAGAGCAATAATTACATTGTTCTATTGTGAGTTGTATAAGTACTATACTTTGGTTTCCCTAGGGAAACCCACAAATTGCACTTATCTGATTTGGGTTCTAGTTTGGGATCATCCAAACATATGCCCAGCATTCCCAAATCTTCAGGAATGAGAAAAACCGGTTTCTTTCATGTTCATATCTAATATAAAGTCTGTCTAACAGTTTTTCATGGAACCTTATTCAAAATAAGTATTGCACTATTTAATTTGTATCCTCAAAAGGAAATTGGTAGCTCATAACGACTCATCATTAACCTTACCATGTCCAACAAAGTTCGTTTTCTCTTATTGGACACACCGTCAATTGAGGTGTTCCTGGAGGAGTCCACTATGAAAGAATACCATACTCTTTCATATAGTCGAAAAACTTATTGCTTAAGTATTTCCATCATGGTCCAATCGTGATGTTTTAATACTCTTGTCTGTCTATTTTTATACTTCGTGACGAAACTCTTTGAATTACTCAAAAGTTTCTGACTTATGTTTCATAAGATACACAAAATCGTAACGCGATTCCACATCCGTAAAGGTTACGAAATATTCATATTCACATCTAGCCTAGCTATACATGGGCCCACTTACGTCACTATGAATGAGGGCTAATAGATCAGTGGCACTTGCACTTTTATCTAGTAAAATGTGTTCTAGGCACTTTGCCTAATAAACTAGATTCATAGACATCATTTGGATTAGAATCAAATTCGTCCTAGTATCCACTCTTCGAAAGTGTGGATATATGAATCTTGTTAATGTGTCCCAGACAATAATGCCACAAATAAGTCTCAACAGATTTATTCAGTTTGAGCTTTTGTTTGTCATATTAAATTTTTGAGATTGATTTATATTCTAAATATAAATACTGTTATTCACATCTAATGTGTTTATCTCAATATCATCTTTATAAACAAAACACTTAGTGTTCTAGAATATAAAGGTATACCCGCAACATATTATACTTGATATAGAGATAATGTTTCTAGTAAAACTAGGTACATTATAACAGTTTCCTAATTCAATTACATGCCCCAATGGCAGTTTCAAAACTTAGGTTTCTACGGTTAAAACAGCGACTTTCGTCTTGTTTCTGACTCGCAGGTCAATCTCACATGAAGTCAGTATCCTGCTAATCAGCAGATCCCACACATCAGTACATATATTTATATACCACATCCAGTATCTAAAATCCAATTTTAAAACCAGCAATGGACATGTTTATAAAAAAACATACCCCCTTGTCTGTCTTCACTTCCTTCATGTATGCCTTGTCCATACGGCAGTCACGCTTCCAGTGATCCCGTTTGCCACAGTTTAGGTAGACATCTTGGGATATGTCATTTGTCTTCCTAGAAGACGGTGACGATTTTGCCTTTGCCCCTTTTTTCATATCCCTATAAGCCTTCGGCCAAGCCTTGATATTCTAGGATGCTGAAGTAAGATGCGCATTGCGCTTCTTACTCTTTTACAAGCTCTGGCTCTGTCTCCTTGAGCATAGCCATTAACCCTCCAAGAGTTTTCTTTTGCAATTAGTACTTCTAAGATCTAAGAATAGATCTATGAAGATCCCTCAATTTCAATATCATACTATAAGGATCTAATCCTTAGTTCTAACGAAGAAATTAAGGAGTCATTGCGGTAAGCATAACAGATTGAGCACTAAAGTTATCATCACCATGAGTCTTCCAAAGCTCATGCTCCATTATTTTCTCAAATCCGGGCTCAGGCCCGAGATGTCACTCTATCAAATAAAGTAACTTTTCAGCTCCCAGGACTATCCTGAGGTTCTATTCCCAATTTGAAAATTGAAGCCGCTTAAAGACATGTTCACCCAGGATTATGTTTTAAACGCTAATCTTTCAGTTACCTTGATTCCAATAGTCCAACTATCCAATCAACGATTTCAGGTACAATCGAAAATAATGATTACTATAGTCTAACTATATAATCAACTACTATTTGATTGGTTAAATTCAAATATATTTGATTACTATAATCCAATTATATAATCAACTATAAATGAAGTAATTTGAATACAGTCCAAATGTTTAATTAAAACAACAATTGAATTATTAGTCCAACTAATATATAGAAAAATTTTAATGACGAAAAATTGAAATGAGCGCGTATTGGCAAGTATCTAAACGAAATTGAAAATTTAATACTTGCCTCCCACTATTTTCGACGAGCCTCTAACCCTCTGTGGAGTACTCGGGAAACCTAGTTTCCTAGTGGGCTAGGATCCCGTTAAATAACACACAACCTTGACTTTGGCCAACAAGTTGTATGAAACTTAACTAGGTAGATCTTTAAGATCAATGGGATCTCATCCAATTCCTAGATCTAGTAGGTGGACCCCTAAGTCCGAAATATATATCCAATATATCCAATATATTGCCTAACCTTTTTCCTTTGAATCAACTAAGCCTTGGCTTTGGCTCAACAAGCTTAATGAAACCAGTTAAGCGTGACCCATTGACAGTGGGAAAGCTTCGTAATCAAGGCCGATGAACAAAAAGTAACCTTGACTTTGGCCAATAAATCACAACTTGCCCAAGGTGTATGATATGGAACAAAGATTTCATGATTCAAACACATCTGCGATGGACATTGATCTTGACTTTGGCCAACAAACCAATGCCAATCTTGGATCTTGAGAGAGAATCATTCAATGGAAAGAAAAACGCTTAATATATGATTGAGGGTTTTTTACGTAATTGGCAACCAATTAATTATCTTTGATTAGGTCTCATCATACACCCTTAAACATGCATTCTAAAAGCATAATAAGGCGTGCTAAATAAATTAATAATGATATGCGGATGAATATTTCACAAATTATTCCCAAAACAAATCACTTCATTTCCTCTCCCCGGCTAGCACTATTCTAACTTCTACCCAATTACATAATACAATAAAGAAACCTCATTACATTGAGGGGAATTGGTGAGAAGAGAATTACAAAGAATCTAGAGATAAAGGCTGGACACGCAGGTCCAATTTAATAAATTCTAAATTTATTACAACAATTTCCAAAATTACCCTCACCCATCTAATATCCATATGATATACATTATTCATACAATACATCCATGTATTCATACAAAGCATGTTATTCAATCAATCTAATCCAATTAATTAATCTTTTGAATTAAGTGATCATCAAATATTCAAATAACGATTTGATTTACGCGAGTCCAACTCGTTTTAAGAATAAGTACTCCAAGTGTGTATTCTTGAATTACATCGAACTATAATTTTAAATCTGATTTAATTTATATTCAATACTAATTCTTTATTTAATTCCAAATTAAATAATTACACTTTTAATGTGCCTTTGCGACTTAGATTCTAAATCTAATCTTAATAGGTCTCAAAGCCCAATTAACATCCAATTTCAATTAATTAAAGTCCAATGGGCTTTCAATTAATTTTTTAAGGCATGGACTTTGGCAACCAAAGCCCAATAAGGAATCACCATTTGCCATAAAATTAATTTTGGCCCATTAGGCCCAATTAAATTTTAAAAGGCCCATTTATTATATTTGGACTTTATGGAATAGTTTAGGCCCAATTTGGATCCAATCCAATTGTCCTAAACCAACTTGGCCCAACCAAGCCCATTAGGCCCAAATACAAAAATTTTAGCCCAATTCCAAATTAAGCCTAAATTAATTAAATTCTAATATTCCAAATTTCACAATTTAATTAATTAAAGTGTATAGCCATAAATAATTATTTAAATTAACATTTCCAAAATACCAATTTACATAATTAATCATGCTTTATTATATTCAATTCATGTCCAACATAATTGAAACAAAATCAACTCATTACATGCTACTACATGTCACTGCAATATGGATTTTTCTTCATTAATTTTGATTTCAATCCAATTAAATCATAAATCAATTTATCCAATCATTTTAAACACATCTAATGGTCTAAAATCAAAGTCACCATGACATTAGGGTCCATGCTTACATTCGGCCAAGCCTAGCAATTTGGGGAAAATTAATCCAATTTATTTTTCATAAAATTGATCATGCATAACTCTAAGTTAACATTATCTAAGCATACTCAAACAAAAAATTTGATTAAATCATGCTCAATTCAAAAATACCCAAATTTTAGATTAAGTACCCTAATTCAATTTCATGCTTAAATAGGCTCTGATACAATTATTGGTTCTCTAAGATCAATCCCAAGATCTAATAAGAATAAAATAGGTGTGAATACGCAAAGAAGTTAGCGGAAAATACTTACAATGCTTGGTTGGATGTAGATGTAGAGTTCAAAAATTCCACTTTGAGAAGTTGCTCCAAGCCCCTCTCTTTGATGTATGTTGAAGCTCCAAGCCTTGATGAATGAATTCCAAACTCTTGGGAAATGTTTCCCTAACACATTTGTATGATTATTTATTTGATAGCACTAGGAAAATTTTGCAACAAAATTTCCCTATTCCTTCTTGTAACTCTCGGCAATGAGAGAACCAAGAGAGAGAGAGAGGTTTCGGTGGTGAGAGGAAGGAGAGAATGAAAATGTGTAACTTGTTAATTGATTTTCCAAAAATAATTATGATATACCAAATCTCAAAGTTTTGGTAAAAGTCATTCACCTTTCATACTTGTGTAAGAAACAAGTCACCAACCACTACCAACTTCTATCAACTTAATGTTAGATAAAGTTGACTATGTGATGTGACTTGTGGGTCCCACTTTGATTCAAAATCCGAGTGGGCCGGCAAACACGTTCCGGGCTCGGGTTCGTTAATTCCGAATTACCGAATTTTCCGTTGTGACTTAATTAAATCAAATTTAATTAAATAATTATGCCTAGCAGAATTACTATTAAAGTCGCTCATGAATTAATTCTAAATTAATTCGTTCGCCCGAATTAAAATCCAATTTTAATTCCGTTATGAAATCTAATTTAATTTAATATATCGAATATATTATTTAATCGATTAATCCCGAATTAATCATTTTATCTCTTATATTTTAATTGTATCCTAGATAAAATATCGTCGTAATTAATCCTAGATTAATTTTCTCTCTTATAATCAATCCGAGATTATTTATGTTCGAGTCATACGTCATCAGTGAATCTTCGGGAAGCGACCAATGAGATCCTTGGATATGTTGGTAGTAAATCTGGTCGTCGGACTATCCGAATATGTGCGTACCCGGTACCACGTTCTTACCGATTTACAAGACATGGTTGGCTTCTAGAAAAGCGTCGTGCCTACCAAATTCTCCAGAAATATTCTTTAAAGAATATATAATTTATAACAGGTGTAGTATACGTAGTATTGCGTATTGCGATCCAGTATCAGATTTCACATGCAAAGCCTGGGGCTGGAATAGTGTCTGCCCAGTACGAAACATATATCAGATCACAAGCAACTAGTCTCTATAATCGGATAATCATGACCTTGTCATATTATCCCGATAGTTACAACATAATAGAGAACTAGTTATGTATCCATGTGTGATCATCATCTCCATATGACGGAAGTGATACTTCCGTCTTGACATCACACCTAATACACTATGATTCTCAATAAGCATAACAGATTGAGCACTAAAGTTATCATCACCATGAGTCTTCCAAAGCTCATGCTCCACTATTTTCTCAACTCCGGGCTCAGGCCCGAGATGTCACTCTATCAAATAAAGTAACTTTTCAGCTCCCATGACAATCCTGAGGTTCTATTCCCAATTTGAAAATTGAAGCCGCTTAAAGACATTTTCACCCAGGATTATGTTTTAAACGATAATCTTTCAGTTACCTTGATTCTAATAGTCCAACTATCCAATCAACAATTTCGGGTACAATCGAATATAATGATTACTATAGTCTAACTATATAATCAACTGCTATTTTATTGGTTAAATTCAAATATATTTGATTACTATAATCCAATTATATAATCAACTATAAATGAAGTAGTTTGAATACAGTCCAAATGTTTAATTAAAACAACAATTGAATTATTAGTCCAACTAATATATATAAAAATTTTAATGACGAAAAATTCAAATGAGCGCGTATTGGCAAATATGTAAACGAAATTGCAAATTTAATACTTGCCTCCCACTATTTTTCGACGAGCCTCTAACCCTATGTGGAGTACTCGGGAAACCTAGTTTCCTAGTGGGCTAGGATCCCGTTAAATAACTCACAACCTTGACTTTGGCCAACAAGTTGTATGAAACTTAACTAGGTAGATCTCTAAGATTAATGGGATCTTATCCAATTCCTAGATCCAGTAGGTGGACCTCCAAGTCCGAAATATAAGATCCCTGGATATATTGGCAGTAAATCCGGTCGTCGGACTATCCGAATACGTGCGTACCCGGTACCACGTTCTTACCGATTACAAGACATGGTTGGCTTCTAGCAAAGCGCCGTCCCTACCCAATTCCCCAGAAATATTCTTTAAGGAATATATAATCTATAACAGGTGTAGTATACGTAGTATTGCGTATAGCGATCCAGTATCAGATTTCACATGCAAGACCTGGGGCTGGAATAGTGTCTGCCCGTACAAAACATATATCGGATCACAAGCAACTAGTCTCTTTAATCGGATAATCATGACCTTGTCATATTATCCCGATAGTTGCAACATAATAGAGAACCAGTTATGTATCCATGTGTGATCATCATCTCCATATGACTGAAGTGATACTTCCATCTTGACATCAAACCTAATACACTATGATTCTCAATACACCCAGAAGAGGTGTACACAGAACTTGTTAAAGTCCCGGACGACCAAAACCAAAGCGTATTGATTGTCGCAAGTATTAGCGATGAAAGTCTCAGGTTAAGACCAAATACACCTACCCTGAATCGGATTCCCATAGACACATTGTCATACTACCAATGGGATTCTGAGGGGTCTATCCAGAGCGAAGCTATTTCCGTACCATCGGCAAACACAACCTCCTATCACACTTGCAAAAGTATCAAATACTTAAATATATGAGAATTATGATGTTACGCTTCCATAACACGTACAAGTGTAATACTAGTCTATTCCGCATTATCGATGTCAAGTCTCGATAATACTACGACTAGGGATATTTAATGATTAAACCTTCATAAATTAATATTGTTTCAAATCTTATTAATCTGGTACTAATCATATGGACTTTTATCATTTATATATCTTGGTAATCTAATTAAAAATGATAAAAGAGAAATTTCCTTTGTCACATAGTTTATTTGTACAACAACACCATGTTCTATACAAATAGTGATGCTATGGGTCCTAATTGTCCAACATGTAACACATGAAGAAGCCAAAATTACATCATGAATATAATTCGGTTAAATATGTAATTGAAATGAACATGTCATACAAGGTTTCCCAACCTTGCCAGCCCTGTAAGAATATCTTCATGACCAAGTCAGCTCCATAAACACTTTCAATAGATGTAACATCCCCAGTACGGAATATTCCGGCAAGCAACAGATCCCACTGTCGCCTAAGCCTCTAACTCATGCAATAGAACACTTACTCTCATCTTAATGCTATGCAATATTATAGTTATTCACGCATGTAACTTAAACTTAAATAAACTTAATTACGAGATCATAATCGCAATATATAAATATACATGTCTGAAAGTGCATAAAGTATACATAACATTTATATACATCTCCAAAATATATCTATGATACGATAAAAGGACATCCTAGAAAACTACATTCTATATGAATATAGATCTGGGAAGATGGACCCCAAGACTAGTGACTGCAGCATAACACTTGTCCTCGAACTGGGTCTCCAACAGTTGCACGTGGCTCACCAAAAGAAGAATCATGCAAAAGAATTGGGAAGTGGTGGGGGTGAGTCATATGGAACTCAGAGAGTGGAGCTACAAAAACAAGAAACTAAATTTGTACAACTTTTTAAAATCATTTAGTCTTGAAGCGTTTCGGAAATCCTTGTTTTAATACTAGCTCTTTACTTTGAAACATGAGAAAACCTTTTTCTAAAATATTTTCTGCATAAATCTCGGATACTGAAGAAAACCTGAAGCATGGTGGCATTACGTATCGCCGTCCCTCCATACGCCTAACTAGTGGTCTTGGGGCGTTACGTATCGTCGTCCCCCAAGCCACTGAACTAGAGCCGATAGTGCTAATCCATGCTACTACCTGACTCCAAAACTAGGTCGTCCCCCTAGCCCTAAACTACTTATGCACACGTTCTCTATCCGTCAATTCCATAAGTCATAGCTGAGGTGGGTTATTTCCCCCATGCCTCGAAACACATAAGAATTTATGCTTTTAAGTCTTAAAACTTTCAAAACGTTCTTACTTAAGAAATAACTGATAATTTAATAAGGCTAATACCCTAAAATGTTTTAAAAATAAATCTCGAAACAAATCTAGATAATTAACAAGTAATATAAATCAGTTTGAAAGAAAAATATCCACTCACAGATTTATAGTCCGGTCAAGTTTCCTTTACGTCGCTGGGGGAGAATGCGGCTCCTGATGAGTATCTATGTGGAATAAACTGGGTTAGAGTCATAAGTTATAAAATAGGGTTCGAAATTAAATTAAGTTCCTTAATCTAGTTGAATTATTCCCTTAGAATATTTTTTATTCCTTGAATGAAATGTAAATTAAAACTTTAAGCCTTTAGTCACGAGTTACGATTTTAGAAAAAAAATGTTCTTTTTTTGGTATGCGTCATGACGCCGGTCCATCTTCGTCACGACGCGACCTCGTTAAATAGACCCAAGCTTCCGCCTCATGTGCGTTGTGATACAAAACTTGGCACATCACGACGCGTCCCCGTTTCCAGAACCAGAATTCGTTTCTCCCATGGTTAGCCCACAAATTTCATTTCAGACAATCACAAGCAAATACAATCATCTAAATATCATCATGTCATACTTTTAACATCTCAACATCCTCCAAAACTCATATTCTTTACATAATGCTCGCATTAGAATTGAAAATCAAAAGTTTTCTAAACATGATTTTCTAATCTCAACACCCACCAATAATCACAATACTAGCCATCCACATCATACTACTAACACCCAAACTTCAAAACTCACAACTTAAGATTTGGGTTAAAAGTTTCTTACCTCTATTCAATCTTCTTCTTCCCAAAAAATGCTCTTTGATCCCCTTCTTCCTTCTTCTTGAGTTTAATTGGATAGACTACCCTTGATAAGCTTTAAATTTTTTTTTTTGCCAAAAAAATTGCAAACTTCCTCTCCCTATTTCTCTCTATCTCACGACCATATCAAAGAAAATGAAAGTATTTTCCTATTTTTCTTTTATTTTTTTATTTTCTAACCAATTACTTAACAAATTCTAGAAAAGCCTAGGTAATTAGTAGTTGGACCTTGGGCATACTTTCTTTTCTTTTTAATTTTTTGTTGGGCCATATAAAAAAAAACAAAGGAAAATTGTGCTTAAAATTAAGTAGGTGTTCATTTTCTCTAAGTCTATCCCGAAAATTATTTACTAGCCCGGAAAAGAAAATCTCATACGTCCCTAGCCAATCTAAAAATATTTGGGGTCGTTGCAAATTCCCCCCTAAAATGATTCGTCCTCGAATCAAAATGTTTAAAGGATATGGTGTGTACCTTCATCCGCAAAGAGATGGGGATATTGTTCTCTTTTGGCTCTTCTAGTTCCCAAGTAGCCTCTTGTTCTTTGCAATGTTGCCAAATCACTTTGACTGAAGGAACGCATCGAGATCATAGCTTCCTTGTCTCTCTACCCACAATAGCTACTGGTTGTTCCGAATAAGAGAAGTCTTGATGGATATCAACTGTCTGGGGATCCAACACATGAGATTCATCACGCAAATACTTTCGTAACTTAGATACGTGAAAAACCGGATGTATCCTGCCCATGTTAGGTGGAGGCACCAATTCGTAAGCTCTTCCTCCAACTCTCTAAAGTATCTGGAACGGCCCAATAAATCTAGGGTTGAGTTTACCATTTTCTGAATCTCATGACTCCTTTAAAAGAAGATACTTTTAGAAACACAAAATCCCCCACCTGGAATTCCAAGTCCGTTATCCGCATAACTCTTTTGGCGACTATGAGTCGTACCCAACCTCTCTCTGATTAACTTTACTTTCTCCACGTCATCTTGTACCAAATCCGGTCCCAATAACTTCTGTTCCGCGACTTCAAACCATCCAACTGGCGATATGCACTTTCGTCCATACAAAGCCTCAAATGGTTCCATTTGAATACTTGTTTGATAGCTATTATTATAAGCAAATTCTATAAGTGGTAGATATTGGTCCCAATTACCCTCAAAATCAATTACGCAAGTCCAAAGCATGTCTTCTAAGGTTTGAATGGTGCACTCTGACTGACCATCCGTCTGAGGGTGAAATGATGTGCTAAAGCGTAACTGTGAACCCAAAGCCTCCTGAAACGATTGCCAAAACTTAGAGGTAAACTGAGAACCTCAATCAGAGACAATTGAGACAGGTACTCCATGCAACGACACTATCTCATCCAGGTACAGTTTGGCGTGTTGGGCTATAATCACACCCTTTTGAGGTACGTGGGAGCCCAATGACAAAGTCCATAGTGATCTTCTCACATTTCCACTCCGAAAAGTCTAAACTCTGCAGCTTCCCTGCTGGTCTCTGATATTCAGCTTTAACCTGCTGACAAATGAGATACCTTGTGACAAATTCAGCCACATTCTTTTTAATGCCATTCCACCAATAAAGATCCTTGAGGTCGTGATACACCTCGGTGATCCCATGATGCATGGTGTAAGATGAAGTGTGGGCCTTCTCGAATATCAAGCGCCTCAACTCTAGAACTGGAGAAATAAGAATTCTATTCTACTTCCTGTTGAGATTCTCATTCTCTATATAATACACATCATCTGTACCTTGCTGTAATCGACATCTAATCTGTTGCACCTTAGGATCCATTTACTGTGCAGTTCTGATTTCATCTATAATGGTGGATTTAACCTGAATCTGTGCTACTAACCCTCTTTATGTCGTGACTTGAAAATTTACTCCATCTAGTATACAACTCTGCATTTGTTTGGCTGGGCGTCATTTCCCAATTGGCAAATGAGCCAAACTCCCCAGAGACTTCCTACTTAAGGCATCCGCAACAACATTAGCTTTGTCCAAATGGTAATGAATGAAGCAGTCATAATCTTTCAACAACTCCACCCATCTCTTCTGTCTCAAATTAAGCTCATTTTGGCTCTGGATATACTTAAGGATTTTGTGATCGGTGAAAATTTCAAACCTTTCACCGTACAGATAATGCCGCCATATATTTAGGGCAAATATTATTACATCCATTTCTAAATCATGAGTGGGATAATTTTTTTCATACTGCTTCGATTTTCTGGAAGCATAAGCAATTATTTTTCCCCTCTGCATCAATACACTACCTAATCCTACCCATGAAGCATCAAAATACACCGTAAATCCTTCTGATCCCACTAGTAATGCAAGAATAGAAGCAGTAGTCAATCGACATTTCAGTTTCTGAAAACTCTTTTCACAAGCATCAGACCAATCAAACTTCACATTCTTCTGAGTTAGCCGCGTTAATGGGGCAGCTATTCTGGAGAAATTCTCTACGAACCTCCTATAGTACCCTGCTAATCCCAAGAAGCTACCAATCTCCATTATGCTTTTAGGTCGATGCCAATTTTGAATAGCCTCAAGCTTCTGAGAATCTACTCCAATTCCTTCCTTGGACACCACATGCCCCAAAAATACCACACTAGTCAACCAAAATTCACACTTCGAGAACTTAGCGTACAACTTATGTTCTCTTAGTGTCTGCAACACCGGATGCAAATGCTCTGTATGCTTCTGCTCATTACGCGAATACACTATAATGTCATCAATAAAGACTATCATAAACCAGTCTAGAAAAGGCTTAAAGACCATATTCATTAAATCCATAAACACTACAGGGGCATTGGTCAGACCAAATGACATTACTAAGAACTCGTAATGCTCGTATCTGGTTCGAAAAGCCATATTCGGGACATCACTCTCCCTAATCTTCAATTGATGATAACCCGATCGCAGATCGATTTTTTAAAAACATTACGCTCCTTGTAACTGATCAAATAGATCATCAATCATTGGCAGTGGATATTTGTTCTTGATCGTCACCTTATTCAGCTGTTGATAATCTATACACAATCGCTCGTCTCGTCTTTCTTTCTCACAAACAACTTCGGAGCACCCCACATGGACACATTAGGGCGAATAAAGCCCTTATCCAGCAAGTCTTGTAACTGCGTCTTCAATTCCCTAAGTTCTGTAGGAGCCATTCTGTATGGGGGAATTGATATAGGCTGGGTTTCTGGTATAACATCTATACAAAACTCAATCTCCATATCCCGAGGTTGTCCTGGCAACTCATTTAGAAACACATCAGGATACTCTCTCACCACCGGGATCTGCTCAAGATACAAATTTCCCACTCTATTATCTGTTACATAAGCCAAATAACCCATGTTTCTATTCTGAAGTAGCTTAAATGCCTGCATAGCTGATATCAATTGTGAGGCGCTACAGTTCTATCCCCCTGATAAACTTTTACTGGTCTATCGGGAACATGTAGCATAACAGTCTTCTCCTGACAATCAAGTACCGCATGGTACTTAACTAGCCAACCCATCCCTAGAATGACATCGAAGCTCAATATACTCAACACTACTAAATCAGCATAGGAAATGTACCTGTCAATGTCTATAGAACAATATCTCAAACCCTGTGTAACTTCTAGGGGATCTCCTACTAGGGTAGTTATAATAATAAGGAAATCTAAAGGCTCGGTGTTCCTACCCGTCTGAGTTATAAAACAAGGTGCCACAAAAGAATGTGTAGTACTCGAATCAAATAACATACTTGCTTGAACAGAATCAATCAACAATGTACATGTGACAACCATATTGGATGCCTGTCCCTCCTCGGGGGTGAGGGTATACACCCTGCCTTGAACTCTGCTGGAGGAAGCTTGTCCCCGATCACCAACTGACAGCCTTCCACCTCATATTGTATGTCCTCTACTCACTGGCCTCTGCTCTCCTCCTTCTACACTTTTGTTAGGCTGTGGCTGGAGTGCAGATGGGGCGGCACTGAAAGATGGTAACTGCTCTACTGGTACCGGACAGTTTCTCTTCAAATGACCTATTTGTCCACACCGATAACAACATCTATTCCAAGATCGACAAGTCCCGGTATGAGCTCGTCCACAAATTGAACATAATGGTAAGCTTCACCCAGGCTGGGTTATTGAGGGAGAGGAAACTACACGAGAGGCGACACTCTGAGCTGACCTACTATCCTGACCCCCTTGAACTGATCCCATGTCTCTGCGTACCGTAGGTAGAGCTGACATCTACTGCTATCTGCTAGGGCCACTCTGCTGCGGCCTTGTCCTCTCCTCTGATCTAGATTTCTTTCGAGACTCTCTCTCTAGCCCGCGTTTCAAACTGTAAGGAAGCGTCTAAAACTTGGGTGTAAGTAGTGGTCTCTGTGAAATGAATGGAGTGGAATAAATAGTCTCGAAGCCCATTCGCAAACATTTTCACATTTATTTCCTCTGTACTGACTAAATATGGGGCATAGCGAGACAATCATGTAAACCGTATGTCATACTCGGAAATTTTCATCTGCTCGCCATGTACCAGCTATTCAAATTCTCGGGCTCTGGCATCTCTGATACTATGTGGTAAAAATCTTGACAAAAAAGCCATACTGAACTCAACCCATGTCAGAGAAGGAACGTCTCATCGCCGACCATCTCGAAAAGACATAAACCATGTGTTGGCGACATCTCTCAGTTGAAAACTAACTAACTCCACTACTTTCTCCGCAGAACACCTCAAAGCTGTACATATCTGGTCTGATTCCTCAATGAAACCACAAGGAGCAGGGGAGGTCTCTACTCCCGAGAACATGGGAGGATGAAGCTTCCGGAAGTCATGTAAAGATACCAGTAGCTCTTGTCGCTGCATAACCTGAACCGTTACTGGAAGTGGTTCATGAGGCATAACAGAAGGTCATGCTCGGAATGTGGTAGGGTCTGGTATATTAGGAGAAACTACTGTTTGGTGAGCCACTGTTACTCTTACTGGTTGTGGTAGAACATGAATTGTGGGTTCTATAGCTCTCGGCTCGGGGCCTAGTGCTTGCGACTGACGGGTAATCAACTGGGCTAAAGCTGCTACTGACTGATGAATCTGTTGTAAACCCGCAACTACTGGGTCATTAGGCTGAACCACTAGTGCTGCTCTACCTTCCCCCACAACACTCTCATGAACAGACTCCACTCCCTACCTCATATCTAGTTAAGAGGGAGGTGCGAATGATCTCTGATCTGGATCTATGCCCTAAGGCACCCTACCATGCTTAGGTTTACCCCTGACTCCGGCTCTTCCCTTGGATGGCATGGAATCTAAGAAATTAAGAGAGAAAAATAATCAATTACATGTGAAGGAATTATAAGTAATTAGAATGAGACATACCTCGAGACAAGGTTACTAGAGTAA
The DNA here is from genome assembly GCA_019454045.1 of Zanthoxylum bungeanum. NCBI lineage: Eukaryota > Viridiplantae > Streptophyta > Magnoliopsida > Sapindales > Rutaceae > Zanthoxylum > Zanthoxylum bungeanum. The sequence continues at coordinate 80,569 of SKCR01040413.1, forward strand.
ACAACCACTTATATATGATAGTACCCCGTTATACCACATATACAAACCACTGCTACTCCCTTACTGCAGTCACCGACTCCATAGACCATGTTCTGATACCATCTTTGTAACATCCCCAGTACGAGAATGTTACCGCCAAGCAACAGATCCCATTGTCGCCTAAGCCTCTAACCCATGCAATAGAACACTTACTTTTTATCTTAATACTATGCAATATTATAGTTATTCATGCATGCAACTTAAAACTTAAATAAACTTAATTGCGAGATCATAATCCCAATATATAAATATACATGTCTGAAAGAGTATAAAGTATACATAACATTTATATACATCTCCAAATACATATCTATGATACGACAAAAGGACATCCTAGAAAACTACATTGTATATGAATATAGATCTGGGAAGATGGACCCCGAGACTAGTAATGGCAGCATAACACATTTTTTCTCAAACTGGGTCTCCAACAGTAGCACGTGGCTCACCAAAAGAAGAATCCTACAAAAGAATTGGGAAGTGGTGGGGGTGAGTCCTATGGAACTCAGTGTGTGGAGCTACAAAAATAAGAAACTGAATTAGTACAACTTTTTAAAATCATTTAGTCTTGAAGCATTTCGGAAATACTTGTTTTAATACTAGCTCTTCACTTTGAAACATGAGAAAACCGTTTTCTAAAATATTTTCTGCATAAATCTCTGATATTGAAGAAAACCTGACGCATGGGGGCGTTATGTATCGTCGTCCCCCCATACGCCAAACTAGTGGTCTTAGGGCGTTACGTATCGCCGTCCCCCCAGTCTTCTACATTTGCACATGTGCTGTCCGTCAATTCCATAACTGAATGAAGTTGCATACTGACGTGGGTTTTTCCCTAATGCCTCAAAAAATTATAAATCTCATGTTTGAAAACATTTCTATCTCAAGCATAAATTAAACATAAAATTTCATGTAATAACTGTAATAAAAATCATCTAACGCCCTAAAGTGTAAAAATAAGTCTGTTACGAAAAATAACAAAATGAAAGTCAGTTTAAAATAGAGTGTCCACTCATTTATTTTGGAACCTGACTGGCATTGTTCCACTTAGTCGATGAACTTGGGATTCTTACCGATAAGCTATAATCGATAAACTTGGTTAGATTATAAGCCGTGGAAATGATTCGAGATTATGCTAAGTTTCTTCATTCAAACACTTACTATCATTTCAAAGCGTAACATACTTATATCATGAAGTACTATGTGAGTATAAACCGATACATGACTTTTAGGGTGGCCTCTAACATATTCGGGTAGAACTAGAATAATTCAGAACTGACTTGGGTAAATTTTTGACCACGTGTCGCAACGCAAGGCGTTGCGCGTCTTGACGCGCATCATCCAGAAACAAACGCAAATATTTCTAGTACGCGTCGCGACGCACGACCTTTCAGGTCGCGATGCTCATCAATCCATAAGTGTTTCTGGGAAATTCCTAGGTTGCGTCGCGACGCAAGACAACATTCTGGTCTTAATATCATGCTTTAATAACCAATTTGCTCAACACTTTCCCCATATATTCCGCACAAGCAAATAGCCTTAATAATCATTCAAAACACCATTAATAACACTCTCAACCTCTTCTTACATTCATTCCATATACTCCATTAGTTCATAACCAAAATTAACAATTTGGGGATTTCCTAGAACATCATTTTCTTATCACTAAACCCATATAAACATCAAATTAATATAACTCATCAATATCATCAATCAATAAATGATCAAAACACCCATATCCAAAACTTGGGTTAGAGTTTCCTCAACTTATTTCTCTTGTTTTTTTCATTCCTAAAGCCTCCATTGATGCAAAATTCTCCTATTACCTCTTCCCGCTTTTCTTTTTCTTCTTTTCTATTCTTCCTCTTCTCTTCTCTTTCTTTTTCTTTTCTTCTTCTTCTCATTCCTTCATTCACGTTTTTCTCACTTTCTCTCATTCTCTCTCTTTTTTATTTTTCAAGATTTGTGAATAGTCCCCCTTTTATATAGTAGGGGCCAATATGACTAATTGGCAATATTTTAATTTAAAAAAAAATTAGAAACTTTGAGAGAATTGTGGAATTCTCTAGATAGATCCCGAATTACTATTCATCTGAAATTTTGATCTACGTTTTCGACTTGTTTCTGATCGGAATTTGGTAAAGGTTTCAACGCGAAAGTTGTAGATCTCGATCTCAGCTTTCTGATGATATAAAATTCATAAATATTGGAGTTCGTATGAGAACGTTACGCCCCAAATACCATGGGCTGTTCAGAGTGGAATATCATATAATTTCTCATCGATGTTTCGAAGAATTTACCATTTCTCCCAAAATTCGTTCCATGAATGTCTACATGCTTGAACATAATTTATATTATGTATCACCCATTTCGTGATATAACAATACCACATTACAATAGTAGTAGAGACTACCACTCGTTACAAATTCTCCCCCCTTAAATAGGATTCGTCCTCGAATCCTCTTTAAACTTGGGATCTTATCACCGATCTCAGGCTTTGTGGGTTCCTTATAGACTACCAGCTTTATCTGACTATATACTCATTGCCTTAGTCTCATCCGTTGTACTATACCACTTCCCGTCGATTTTCCATGTGCTATCATTACACCACAGAATAATGTGATGATCATTGTGAATCTAGAATGCTCTGACTCTGAAGTCGTAACTAGATCTGTACACTAATTTGTCTGTATGAACTCGTATTGTGCTATCATTTATCAATTGACTAGTAAGCATATGAGATTCTGATGAGTGGTAAATCTATCACTATTTCCCACTCATTTAACCTAATATTTTGTATAGTTTCTTGAGTCTTGTGAATATTTTGATGTGTTTTGTGTTATTTTGTAGATAAATAAAGTTTTAGGACATTCTGGAGGTGATTTGGGGAAAAACAGGAAAAATTGGAAAAAAGGGAATTTCGGTAATTTTGGCGCGTCGCGACGCGTAAGCCATTGGCGTCGCGACACCTAACGTGCACCAGAGCTGCTAACATGCGCCGGGTCAACGGGTCAGAATTTGAGAAGTTTGACTTTGCTAACATGCGCCATGCCATGTGTCACCATCACAGCCGATATGCTAATGTGCGCCGTGCCACGTGTCATCATCCTACGGTGCCGACAATTACTATTTCCAATGTGCCACGTGTCATCCTACGTGTCGCCACGTCGCCCTGTCAACGAGTCAACTCTTCCACGCGCTTGTCACGTCATCATCCACGTCAGCAGGTCAACCGAGTCAACATGCCATGTCATCATCAGCCATTCACGCAGTGACACGTGTCACAATCCTACGGTGCCGACAATTGATCTCAGCCGCCTTGCCACGTCAGCATAATAATTGAGCTCTTAGCCGCCTCGCCACGTGTCGCCTTATCCTCTTATCCGAATCGCCACATGTCAAGCCGAGAACATGCCACGACTCACTGTTCCAGCGTCACGACGCCAAAGGCTCTAGCGTCGCGACGCCCGAAGGTTATCTGCGCCTATAAATTGAGCTCGAGATTTCAGATTTTGTTGTACCATTCTCTCCCATTTCTTTGATGTAAATAGGGAGTTCTTCTCTCTCTAAGTTTCGTTTTAATTTTTAGTTTTTAGTTTTGTAATAATTTTAATTGCGTTTTGTAATAATTGTAATTTACTTTCTTACTTTTTACAGTTTTTACTATTCATCATGAGGAGGTAACTTCACAAGCTAGGGTGAAAGGTAATTCTTTTACTATTGCTATTTAGATTAATCTCCCTTAAAAATAATATATTCACTATTTAAAATTTGATTTAAAAAGGATACCGCTATATTGGTCGGTTGGTAATTTAATTTTAATCTGGTTTAAACCTGACTAATCAAGGATACCGCCAGATTGGTCGGTTGGTAATTTAATTTTGGTTCCACCTTTATGGCTGGTTTATTTTGGTTCCGCCTTTATGGCTGGTTACAGACAAATAATACCCCTTAATGGCTGGTTTGACTTAATTTGACTTAATCAGGATACCGCCAGATTGGTCGGTTGGTAATATTATCACAAGTTTATATATTATTTTATGGGAGATATCTAAATTAGTAGTAGTAAAAGTAATTCCTTTTACCTTATCATTTATTTTATTGTAATTTACCTTTCAGTATTTACTTTACCGCAATTACTTTTCAGCATTTTATGTCTTTTATTTTACCAGCCCTAGCTATGTGTCGTAACTAAATTAGTATCTAGGGTTGTGATGAATTTCAATATCACCGGTTTATAAGGGGTTAGATTATAGTTTGGGTAATATAAAGATTTATTTATTGAGTCTTAATCTTAATACTTTTTAATTAACTGGCCATTAATTAAATTGACTAGGTAAACTTAAAATGAACTAGACATAGGGTTTTTAAGTTTAAGACCTCAGACTCAATAGCCCACAATCTTCCTTGAGGATAGATAACCTTTTTATAGATTTCCTTACAGGATAGGAATATACCTGTCGGGCGGGGGTGGCCATAATTGGAACTTAATCTTAATGAATCTAGGTAATTTGGTTGACATAGACATATGGTTCAATTGGATTATACTAGGTATTTGTAATTGACCATCGGAAGAGGCTTTTACTTAATTTAGTGTTCCACGTTAATAAATCAATATTTTACCCAACTATAAGATTACCACTTCATCTTTAAAATGATATTAAAATAAATCACAACCCTAGATAGTTTTTAATATTGAATTTTCTTAAAATCTACTTTCGAACAATTTTATTTACTTGTCTTTAAATTTAGAATCGTCGCCATTTCAAATCAATTAAACAACCTGTTAGATACTAGTAATCATTTGACCTCATAAAATTAATAGCTTAGGTATTAAGTCCTCGTGGGATCGATACTTTTTATACTACTTGAACGATACGTACGCTTGCGTTATACGTGTGTGTTTACGCCGGTCAAGTTTTTGGCGCCGTTGCCGGGGACTTATTTATCTTTTATTATTAGTTTAGGGGTTAGATACTTTTACTTGTATCTAATTTCTTTTTACTTATTGTTATTGTTTTCTTGTGTTTCAGGTTCTCATAAACTTCATGAGACGAACCAGAAGCTTTGAACTCTGACCGTTTGACCCAGAAATTGAAAGAACCATCAGACAGTTGAGGAGGGAAAGGCGAGAAGGCCAAGAAGCTTTAGTCAACATGGAACCTGAACCTTTGGAGGTTGCACCACCAATTCCTATTCGAGACAGAACCATTCCGGTGATTGACAGACTCATTTCTTGTATTGTACTTCCTCCCTTACCAGCAAATGCAGGAGACATCAAAACATGCATTCAGATGATTCAGCAGTCAGTTCAGTTTGGGGGGAATGCAACTAAAGATCCTAATGCCCACATCAGCAACTTCCTGGAAGTTTGCGGCACTTTCAATTACAACCGAGAAGCTGAAGAAGCAATGAGACTGCGTGTTTTCCCATATTCCTTGAAGGACAGAGCTAAAGCTTGGCTACATTCATTACCAGCAGGTTCTATCACAACATGGAACACTTTAGCCACCAAATTCTTGCAAAATACTTTCCACCAGCTAGAACTGGAAAGCTGAGGAATGACATCACATCCTTTGTGCAACAAGACTCAGACTCAGAAACTCTCTACGAAGCTTGGGAAAGGTACAAAGATTTACTCCGGAAATATCCACACCATGAGATTCCAAAATGGCTTCAAGTCCAAACATTCTATAATGGACTTTCTGGAAAAATGAGAACCACAATAGATGCTGCTGCTGGAGGAGCTTTAATGGCAAAATGAGAAGATCAAGCCTGGGAACTAATTGAAGAAATGGCCAACAACAATTCTTTGTGGCCAACAGAAAGGAGCATGATCCAAAGAATTGCAGGAATTTATGAAAGTGGAGCTAATACAGCAGTCAACACCAAGCTAGATCAGATATGCAAATTCATGGAGACTCTTACCACTGGATCCACAAGTTCACCATATGGAGGAGCACCAGAATCAAACCAACTTGAAGAAACAGTGAATTTTGTCAACAATTTCAATAGACAGGGGAACAATCCATATTCCAACACCTACAACCCAGGGTGGAGGAATCATCCTAATTTTTCATGGAGCAACAATTCAGGCCAACAGCGGAACTATCCACCACCTGGATTTCAACAACAGAACAAAGGCCAGGAACAATCAAATGAACCAGGAATAGCAGAAGTGCTGGTTCAGTTAAAAAAGTATGATGCCATCTTTCAGAACCAATCAGCTTCCATCAAAGCACTAGAGAATCAAATCGGATAACTGGCCAATGCTCAGAGTTACAGACCACCAGGTAATCTTCCCAGCAACATAGAACCCAATCCAAGGAACCTAGGAAAGGAGCAATGTCAAGCCATTACTTTGAAAAGCGGTACTGAAATCAACAAAGATGTTGGAATCAAGATGTCCCAAGAAGAAGTTCCAAAAGAAGCTGAACAACATATGGAGGAAAAAGAAGCAAAGGAAAAAGAACAGATCACTCCACCTCCACCTTTTCCTCAACGTCTTCAGAAAAACAAACTGGACAAGCAGTTTGCTCGATTCCTGGAGGTTTTCAAAAGCTGCACATCAACATCCCATTTGCAGAAGCCTTGGAATAAATGCCCAGTTATGTCAAATTCATGAAAGACATTCTTTCACGAAAATGGAGATTGGGAGACTATGAAATAGTAGCATTAACGAAAGAATGCAGCGCCATTATTCAGAGGAAACTTCCCCCGAAGTTGAAAGATCCTGGCAGTTTCACAGTTCCATGCACCATTGGAGAACATTATATCGTAAGGCTTTATGTGATTTAGGTGCTAGTGTTAACTTGATGCCTTTTTCTATTTACAGGAAACTGCAGATTGGAGAAGCAATGCCTACCTCAGTTTCATTGCAACTTGCTGACTAAACACTTGCATTTCCAAGAGGTGTTGTTGAAGATGTGCTGGTGAAAGTAGACAAACTAATTCTCCCAGCAGATTTCATCATCCTTGACATGGAAGAAGACAACGAAATACCTATCATTCTTGGGAGACCATTTTTGGCTACAGGTAAAACTGTGATTGATGTGTGCAAAAAGGAGAACTGACCACCATGAAAGTACAGGACCAAGAAGTGACCTTTAATGTTTTCAAAGCCATGAAATTCCCGAGGGATGAAAATGAAGAAGAATGCTTCAGAGTTGATGTTGTTGAAAGTATCGTTCAAAATACTGAGCCAGATCCCACAGATACACTTGAAGCTTGCATCACCAACATGACTGAAAGTGAGCTAGATGCTGAAATCCTGGAATGTATCAACTACCTTGACAAACCATTCCGATTCAAAGCAACACCACCGGTTGAAAGTTTGGAACTACCAAAGAAAGATCGAATCAAGTCTTCGATTGAAGAACCACCACAGTTAGAGCTTAAGTTACTTCCAAGCCATCTCAGGTATGCATTTCTTGGAAACTCTTCTGAATTACCTGTTATTATTTCTTCTTCACTAACATTGGAGCAGGAAGAAAAGTTGCTGAGAGTGTTACGAGAGCACAAGAAAGCCATTGGCTGGACTATAGCAGACATTCGAGGCATTAGTCCATCATTTTGTATGCACAAGATTTGATGAACGATGAATACAAACCCACAGTGGAGCATCAACGGAGACTCAATCCAATCATGAAGGAAGTCGTGAAGAAAGAAATCATCAAATGGTTAGATGCTGGCATCATTTACCTCTCAGACAGCAGTTGGGTGAGTCCTATGCAGTGTGTACCAAAGAAAGGAGGAATTACTGTGATTACCAATGAAAAGAATGAGCTAATTCCAACAAGAACAGTGACTGGATGGAGAGTATGCATGGACTACAGGAAACTGAACAAAGCCACGAGAAATGACCATTTTCCGCTACCATTCATTGACCAGATGTTAGATAGACTGGCAGGACATGAGTTCTATACTTTCTGGACGGATATTCAGGGTACAATCAGATTGCCATCGCACCAGAAGACCAGGAAAAAACTACATTACATGTCCCTATGGTACTTTTGCTTTCCGCAGGATGCCATTTGGATTATGTAATGCCCCTGCCACATTTCAGCGTTGCATGATGGCCATCTTCTCAGACATGCTGGAGCAGAGTATGGAGGTTTTTATGGATGAGTTTTCTGTGTTTGGAGATTCTTTTGACCATTGTTTGCAAAATTTGGAACAGGTGTTACAAAGGTGCGAAGATACAAACCTGGTACTCAATTGGGAGAAATGCCACTTTATGGTGCAAGAAGGCATTGTTCTTGGACACCGGATCTCACAAAAGGGGATTGAGGTAGACAAAGCAAAGATAGAGACAATTGAAAAACTACCTCCACCAACATCAGTAAAAGGTATTCGAAGTTTTCTTGGACATGCAGGTTTTTACAGGAGATTTATCAAAGACTTTTCCAAGATTGCTAAACCTCTATGCAATCTTCTGGGAAGGATGTGCCTTTCAACTTCACCAAAGAATGCCAGGAAGCCTTTGAAATCTTAAAACAGAAGCTGGTATCTGCTCCCATCATTGTAGCACCAGACTGGACCCTTCCATTTGAAGTGATGTGCGATGCTAGTGATTTTGCTGTAGGTGCAGTTTTGGGACAACGCAAAGCAAAGATTTTCCACACCATTTACTACTCCAGCAGAACTTTGAATGAAGCTCAACTCAACTACACAACCACCGAAAAGGAGTTGCTCGCAGTTGTGTACGCTTTTGACAAATTTTGCTCTTATCTGTTGGGTCCCAAAGTGGTGGTCTACACAGATCATTCAGCAATCAAATATCTGATCACAAAGAAAGATGCCAAACCCAGATTGATCCGTTGGATACTTCTTTTGCAAGAATTCGACGTGGAGATTCGAGACAGGAAAGGAACAGAGAATCAGGTGGCAGATCATCTATCGAGGCTCGAGAATGGAGAAACAGCTGGCAAAGAACTGTCAATCAAAGAAACTTTTCCAGATGAACAACTTTTTGCCATGAAACAACAGGAAGTCCCTTGGTATGCTGACTATGTCAACTACATTGTGTCAGGAAAATGGCCGTTGGAATGGACAACTCAGCAACGGAAGAAGTTCTTTAAAGAAGTCAAACACTATGTCTGGGATGAACCGTACCTGTTCAAACGGTGTGCTGATCAACTACTGAGACGATGTGTTCCACAGGAGGAAATCAACAGTGTTTTGCAACACTGTCATTCATCACCATATGGCGGACACTTCAGCGAAAACAAAACTGCACCCAAAGTCCTACAATCAGGTTTGTTCTGGCCCACTCTTTTTAAAGATGCTTATCTTTTTTCTTTTCAATGTGACAGGTGCCAGAGAATGGGAAATATTTCCAGGAGAAACGAATGACCGTTGCAAAACATTCTAGAAGTGGAAATATTCGATGTATGGGGTATTGATTTCATGGGACTCTTTGTTCCATCATTCAGAAATCTGTACATCCTGGTTGTTGTAGACTACGTCTCCAAATGGGTCGAAGCAATTGCATTGTCATCCAATGATTCAAAAGTGGTGATCAAATTCCTGAAAAAGAACATTTTCACTCGGTTTGGAACACCTCGGGCAATTATCAGTGATAGTGGCTCTCATTTCTGCAACAGATACTTCGATGCACTCCTATCCAAATACGGAGTTACTCACAAAGTTCCACTGCTTACCATCCACAGTCAAATGGACAGGTTGAGGTTTCAAACAGGGAGATCAAGAGAATCCTAGAAAGAACCGTTGGATCAACAAGGAGGGACTGGTCAACAAAACTAGATGATGCATTATGGGCCTACCGGACAGCTTACAAGACACCCATTGGTATGTATGTCCCCATATCAATTGGTGTTTGGGAAAGCGTGCCATCTACCAGTTGAGCTTGAGCACAAGGCGTACTGGGCACTGAAGAAGTTGAATTTTGATTCACAAGCTGCAGGAGAAAAAAAAGACTGCACCAACTCAATGAATTGGAGGAGTTCGTCTACAGGCTTATGAGAATGCCAAATTGTACAAGGAAAAGACCAACAATGGCATGACCGAAAAATAGTGCACAGACAGTTGGAACCAAGGCAGCAGGTGTTGTTGTACAACTCGAGGTTGAAACTTTTCCCTGGTTAATTAAAATCTAGGTGGTCAGGTCCATTTGTGATCACTCAGGTTTTACCATATGGAGCTGTTGAGTTACTGGATCCCAATACCAACAACACATTCAAGGTAACAGTCAGCGTGTCAAGCACTACTGGGGAGAATCATTTGAGCGATAAAAAGAAAGTGTCACACTTTCAGATCCATCCTAACGTTCAAGAAGTCACGTCTAGCTGACGACTTTAAACTTAGCGCTCGTAGGGAGGCAACCCATGCAAATCTTGTATATATTGTATTTGGAATGATTTAATTTTGTGTGTTTAGTTTTTGCAGATTAAGACATTTCAAGATAGAAGAAGCTCTCGCAAATCTTCACAAGCAATTTCCTTCTCTCCTCAAAAATCTCTGATAAAAGTATACAAAACTCGCTTGGAACGGATGAGGTTACTAACAATCCATGGTGTTCCTAATGATATTCGTTGGGTAATTGAAGCACGAGTCTGATGGCAGGTGAGTCTTCTAACTCTTTTATTTCACATCTTCCTGGTTGTGGAAGAAGCACCTATGCAAAGAAACGTATAACTAAGCAAATGGATGTTTGTTACAAATGTGCACGATGGAATTGCAATACTCGTTGTCATTCTTTAGGAATGGTGTCTGATAATCGCGAAGACAAAATTAAATTCATTATGGATGGCTTGAGTAAGGAGTCTTTAGATGATATATCTTCGACTCTTGAGATGCATCCTAGTGGATATGTTCATATAGCCATTCGCAAATTACATACTCAATTTCAAAATGAAAGACAATTGTTAAGTCTCGGGAATCTTACTCAAAAAGACCCTGTTTGCTAATTTATAAGAAAATTGGATGGGAAGCTTGTCTCTGACGCATAGACGTCAATCAAACTGTAAATTCTTGTACATATTATATCTCTTTGTCTTTTCTTAATAATTGTAATTTGTTTTGTTGTTTTCTTTTATTTTCTCCGACAGGGTCCAGACCTTTTTGACTATCACGATATTATTTCGCTACTAATCGTCCTCTGGAAGATATTTGTGCTATTTTTACTCACCCTTTTCAGGTACTATAAATTCAACCCATCATTGCACTTTTGAAGACATCCAGAGTAAAACATGGAAGCCACTTCAAGAAAACGAGTTGAAAACATCTGTGTGTTTTGTGGTAGTAGTGTTGGTACTAAACCACAATACATAGAAGCAGCACATGAATTGGGTCGAGTCTTAGCTACAAGAAATATGCACTTAATATATGGCGGAGGCAATCTTGGACTAATGGGGATCGTTTCAAAGGCCACACAGGAAGGAGGCAGTCACGTTTTGGGAATCATCCCAAAACCCTTGGCAGAGGCAAATCTTATTGAACCATCAAACGGAGAGGAACTTATCCTACCAGGTATGTCTGAACGACTAGTGGAAATGATTAACCGTGCTGATGCTTTTATTGCTTTGCCAGGTGGCTTGGGTACATTGGAGGAAATTTTTATTGTGTTATCTTGGGTGAACCTGAACATACACCAGAAACCAATTGGACTGCTCAACGTTGATGGATTTTATGATTTTCTTTTTGTGTTTCTTGATGATGCTCGGAGAAATGGGTTCTTGTCAAAACCTTTAAAAGAACTCCTCTTTACTGCCAGAACTGCTCTGGATCTAATAGACCAACTCGTAGCCTATGAACCACGAGTTGACCCTATTCTTTCAAAGATAAATTGGTCTGAGGACGATCGTGGTAAGAGGCGTCAGATTAATCTGGATCTTAACCTTTAAATTCCTGTAGATTCTCAGCTAACCAGGTATTATTTTCTAAACTCTTCTTCTACTGTTTAAGACATTGGGGACAATGTCTCATTTAGGTTTGGGGGAGGGAATTAGTTGATTAGTACCTTGTTTTTAAATTTTTCGAAAAATACAAAAAAATTGGAAAATTTTCAAAAATTACAAAAATATTTTGCGTTTTTGTGTTTTGACTAAAAAGGTGAAATTGGTAAAGGATAGCTGAGTAAGGAGTTTCCACTCCTGAGACGTATCTCAAACCTATTTCGAAACAAGTTAATTTTTGTTTATCTCCTTTTAAATTATTTAATTTGTGAATTCTCCATAACACTGACTAAAATGAATCTTCATATGCTCAGTTGACATGTATTATCAACATACATGGAAACATACAGACATTAGCTAAAATTGAAAAGTTTGTAATATTCAGTGCTCTAGTTTAATCAGAGGAAGCATCTCAAAAAGTGATGGAGTAAAAAAAAAATCTAAGATCCGAGTTATTAAGTTTGTAAGGGTGTTTTAACACCTAGTGCCCTAAAGCCAACTGGTTTGGGAGTCACTGGCCCAAAGCTCGTTACATGGATCGAAGATACTGCAAAAATATATATATATCTGAAGTCTGAGTAATTAAGTCCGTAGGGGTGTCTTAACACCTGGTGCCCTAAAGCCAACTGGTTTGGGAGCCACCGACCTAACACTCGTTACATAGATGGAAGATATTGTATAAAAATAAAAAAAAATAAAAAATCAAAGAAAAAAATCAGAAAAATGAGAAAAATTATTCCATTGCTACAAAAAGTGTGAAATCTGATAGAACTTTAGGACAAAAATATTACTCTCTTATCAACTACACTTATGACTGCTGTGGGCAAAAATGAGTTGTTTAATATTATGTTGGCTGTGTTTATGAAGAATGGTAAAAATGATCGGAGAATTTACTTATTTGGAAATTTAGAATGAAACAAAACAACTAGTAACTTGGAGAAGAAGTTTCACCTGATTAGTTACTAACTTCTTTATTCTCTTTTCGCTTACTTTTTGCTTTTGTGTGCATTAGTTTTAATACCTTTTTACTTTTGTAAAATGTTTGTGGGTATCATTGCTGTAAACCCTCACGAGACTACAACTCGTCCACTAGGGACACCTATGGGTTTAAAGGCTTGTTGCATATGCTAAATGCAACCGTGATCCCTACGAAAGTGGCTTAGTTAATTTATTTATGTTATTTTATGTTTTGCTCGAGGACTAGCAAAATGTTAGGTTTGGGGTTGTGATGAATGGTAAATCTATCACTATTTCACACTCATTTAACCTAATATTTTGTATAGTTTCTTGAGTCTTGTGAATATTTTGATGTGTTTTGTGTTATTTTGTAGATAAATAAAGTTTCAGGACATTCTGGAGGTGATTTGGGGCAAAATTGGAAAAATTGGAAAAAAGGGCATTTCGGTAATTTTGGCGCGTCGCGACGCCTAACGTGCACCAGAGCTGGTAACGTGCGCCGGGTCAACGGGTCAGAAATTGAGAAGTTTGACTTTGCTAACATATGCCGTGCCACGTGTCACCATCACAGCCGATATGCTAATGTACGCCGTGCCACGTGTCATCATCCTACGGTGCCGACAATTACTATTTCCATGTGTGCCACGTGTCATCCTACGTGTCGCCACGTCGCCCGGTCAACGAGTCAACTCTTCCACGCGTCTTGCCACGTCATCATCCGCGTCAGCAGGTCAACCGAGTCAACATGCCACGTCATCATCAGCCATTCACATCATGACACGTGTCACAATCCTACGTTGCCGACAATTGATCTCAGCCGCCTTGCCACGTCAGCGCCACGTCAGCATAATAATTGAGCTCTTAGCTGCCTCGCCACGTGTCGCCTTATCCTCTTATCCGAATCGCCACGTGTCAAGCCGAGAACATGCTACGACTCACTGTTCCAGCGTCGCGACGCCAAAGGCTCTAGCGTCGCGACGCCCGAAGCTTATCTGCGCCTATAAATTGAGCTCGAGATTTCAGATTTTGTTGTACCATTCTCTCCCATTTCCTTGATGTAAATAGGGAGTTCTTCTCTCAATAAGTTTCGTTTTAATTTTAGTTTTTAGTTTTGTAATAATTTTAATTACGTTTTGTAATAATAGTAATTTACTTTCTTACTTTTTAAAGTTTTTACTATTCATCATGAGGAGGTAACTTCCCCAGCTAGGGTGAAAGGTAATTCTTTTACTATTGCTATTTAAATTAATCTCCCTTAAAAATAATATATTCACTATTTAAAATTTGATTTAAAAAGGATACCGCTATATTGGTCGGTTGGTAATTTAATTTTAATCTGGTTTAAACCTGACTAATCAAGGATACCGCCAGATTGGTCGGTTGGTAATTTAATTTTGGTTCCGCCTTATGGCTGGTTTATTTTGGTTCCGCCTTTATGGCTGGTTACGGACAAATATTACCGCCTTAATGGCTGGTTGGACTTAATTTGACTTAATCAGGATACCGCCAGATTGGTCGGTTGGTATATTATCACAAGTTTATATATTATTTTATGGGAGATATCTAAATTAGTAGTAGTAAAAGTAATTCCTTTTACCTTAGCATTTATTATATTGTAATTTACCTTTAAGTTTAAGTCCTCAGACTCAATAGCCCACGATCTTCCTTGAGGATAGATAACCCTTTAATAGATTTCCTTACAGGATAGGAATATACCTGTCGGGCGGGGGTAGCCATAATTGGAACTTAATCTTAATGAATCTAGGTAATTTGGTTGACATAGACATATGGTTCAATTGGATTATAATAGGTATTTGTAATTGACCATCGGAAGAGGCTTTTACATAATTTAGTGTTCCAGATTAATAAATCAATATTTTACCCAACTATAAGATTACCACTTCATCTTTAAAATGATATTAAAAGAAATCACAACCCTAGATAGTTTTTAATATTGAATTTTCTTAAAATCTACTTTCGAACAATTTTATTTACTTGTCTTTAAATTTAGAATCGTCGCCATTTCAAATCAATTAAACAACCTGTTATATACTAGTAATAATTTGACCTCATAAAATTAATAGCTTAGGTATTAAGTCCTCGTGGGATCGATACTTTTTATACTACTTGAACGATACGTACGCTTGCGTCATACGTGTGTGTTTATGCCGGTCAGATTCTCTATCATTCTTAATATATAAGTAATACTTGGGTAAACTGCTTCAGAATTCGTGGCTTCAGTGAATATCCCTTAAGTTCTTTACTAAGAGGTACCACCTTGTTTTTGTTTCACAAGATCTTTGCTAGGTATTCTCAACTACCTTATTTCTGAGCCTCTAGTTGTGTTCAACCTTCTTGTCTCCAAGGAAATCCTTTTCTCAAGATATTTAGTTATATTCAACCAATTTTCGTCTCAATCAAGTTCTTCTTAACTAATACCTTTGACTTTCACTAGAGATACTAGTGTCTATATGCTTACTAGAATCGAGGTTTCTGGAAGGAAGGGTCGTCATTCATTATGCAGAACCCAGTCGACTACTCTATGTCTTGGGGCCACACAACTATCATCAATTGTCTATACTACTATCTTCTCTTTATGTTAACTTTATGTCGGAATGTTCAAAATTTCCTTGTTACTTTTTGCATTCCTCTTAATTACTTCTGTATCCTAACTCTTGGTTCTAAGTTGTGCTGCCAATGCTAGTGGTGACTCATTCTCCTGGTTACTTCCTATATCTCCGCTCTGTATGGGTTTTAGGGGCAGAATCCGGTAACGCAGCGGAAGCGGTGGAAAATCAAATTTTCCGGGAAGCGGTGGAAAATCAAATTTTCCGATTTCAAAAATTTTTCTCGGATTAATTAAATAAACATATTTATTTAATTATCCAATAATCAAATTATGAAATAAAATTCAAATGAATCATATTCAGGTGAATTTACCGAAATACCCTTACATTGGTATTTTGTCCATTTTAGTCCGAAATTGATCTAATCAATTTTGAATGATTCTAAATCATTTCTAAGATGAACTTTGCATGTTCAAAACATTAAAACACCAAAAGCAACCAAATCCCCAAATTTTGACTCACTTGGCCGAATGCTCCCAATGGTGGGCAATTTGTGCATTTTGTCATTTCATGCATCAAAACACATCAAGATGTAATCCAATGAACATGAAACTTTATATGCATCATATACACACACACAAATACACAACATATATGAAAATCCCCAAATTTGGAATTGGTCATGAACCCTAATTTTTCAATTTCTTCAAATTGGACAAATTAGACCAAATTGGTTAAATCAATTACTTCAATCATGTTTCTTCCATCCAATCAAAGTCTCAACACAATGAAACAACTCAAGATCAAATATAGGTCATCTAAGAGTGGGTCAACAACTCTAGATTAGCAACTTGGTTTCCAAAACCTTAAAAGAAAGCTTATAACTACAATAGTCACAATCTTCCTTCATCACACATGCTCAACACTTTCACCAAAACTTCCATCATAAAAAACACAAAGAATAAAGAAAGAAATAACCTAAGAAAATCATATGTTTAAGCCTAGATCCTAAGGAACATTTTCCTTTCTAATAGCAAGTTGGAAAACTTACTAAAATCCAAGCTTTCTTTGGTTTCTTCTTTCTTTCTCACAAGCTTTCTTTGGTTTCCATTAATGGAGTTTTCTTTTAAAGTGTATTAGGTTATGAAGAATGAAATGAAAAAACAATATATACTTGTATCAAAATGGCCTTGGCCGAAATTCACTAAAGGAAATACAAGTTTTGTAATTTCAATTTCATTTCACTTTACATTTAATCAACTTGCATAAATATCTTAATAACACTTTATTAGATATTTAATTAAGTCAACAAATGCAACTAAGAATAATATAACTCTTATATTTTAAGTGTATGGCCGAAATTATGAAGAAATAAAGGAAAAAGATATTTTATTTTTCAAACAATTTTGAACAAATATCTTAAGAAGTCAAAATCAATTTGACAACCTTTTCTTTAATGTAAAGTAAAACATTTACATTTATAATCATTTCCTAACTTTATCATTTGATGATATATTTATATTTTAATTATATTAATCATTTAACAATTAAATAATTAAATAATTAATTAAATACAAATATATCAAAATATGTATTATATTTACTTTAAATATCTCAAATACATATATTGATGATATATGTCAAATACCTTTATTTGACTATTTATTAATGTGTATTTAATAATATCATATATTAAATACAAATACACATTAATTAGGAAATGACGGTTCGGCCCGTTCGCATGTATTTTTCGTTTAACGATTAAACGATTTATAAATAATCATCATTATTCATAAATGTTGCTCTAGTGCTCTACGAGTCTGTTTCATTATTGAGACTCTCTAGATTCAGGTATATCCGTCACGAAATCCAATTTCATGTCCATAATCTATCCACCCGTAGATTATAACGATCACGGATAAACTAGCTGAATCATACAGGTCGAGGTCATTGCATACGTATAATCCCTCCGTCACAGGTATCCAGATAATCCCAGAGATATAGATGTGAACGTCAAATCTCTATAGGTATTATCTCGTCGACGTATCTATTAGCAATCTCTAAATAACATTCGGAACTTACTTCCGAAGTATACTGTGGCCACAGATTTAACAGACTGCTAAATATATATATGGACTACCTATGCTCTGTACACAGAACTGACGAATCCTATCTTGACACACACAGGATATCCTGAGGATCGATCCACACCCAACGAACAGGCGGAGGTCTGATCTAAATAGATCGGTGACGTGACTGCCATCTAAGTGTGGAGGATGTCTCATACATCCACAGTGGTGTCTCAAGTCGAAGGACCACTATGCTACTCAACCCGAGAAGATTCTTATTGACGTTGGTGTACCATCCATTAAGAATCTTCGGTGAGCCGTTCAGTGTTTATCCACTATAACACCTACACGTCTATACGAGTCTCCATAGACTCATGGTTCATTGGGATAAACCATCGGACCAAGTCTCGATATACGACATGTACTGGTCTCAACGGATTTGACTAACCGACCCGTGTTAGCAAATCTTGACCAGAAACTATGTTTGATAATATTCATATAGCAGTGACACTTCCCAATGTATATTACAAACTAACTTTGTAACTGTGTACTGCATTATATATATTATCGGGCCTTTGTCTAATATATACATATCACTAAACCACATTTAGTTTCAATCTAATCGTAATCAGATCGAATACGTATATAAGAACAAGAGGTGCAACCATAAATAAGTAATATTATGGAATAAGGGGATGTTTGTATTCATGAATCAGACATAAATACGGTCCGGATTGGCGCTCTAAGCACCAACCCCAACAATGTCTCCCACTTGCTCTAGTGCCAATCCACGGTATCATATACACGTCTCAATGTGTATCATATGCACATGGCCCTCAAAAGCTCACCAGTACTTAAGAGGTAAGAAACAAGTCCGCTATGAAATATTGAGTTTGTCAAAACAAACTCCATCACTTCCCTTAGTCAGCATCATTCATATTTTGTAGAATCTAAATTATACATTAATATGACACTGATGCTACATCAGTATTATGCTACAGCTACTAAGTTGTCCAAGTATTTAGGGATCAAATCCAAAAATACTATGAGGACAACCGCAAGCACAACACCAATTTAAAACTTCTAATTTATAAGGTCACTATGCAACTTCATAAGTCAATATTTCAAAAGTTGCATTTGATTCCACTAAATAGTAGAATCTTTCGTGACACTCCCACTGCATCTTTTGTGACTCTTTATGACGTAGACTGTCTAACGTCATAATTAGTCTCAAAACTAATATGACCATAATGTTGCAGACTATATTCTCCATGAATTAGAAACTCGTTCTTAATATCTCAAAGATCACAAAGAACGTGTTTCAAGATCCATCATATGGTCTATAGGATGTCAAAATAACTCGTAACAATTACGATTAAATCGACATTCGATAATCGCACATAATAAAGTATTCACTATGTCATCATCAAATGATACATAATATTGTTTAGACATTCTAATCAATATCTCTTTCGAAAAAGGAATCATCCTTTACAAAAGATGAATACTATGTATAAGACACACAATAACTGTTGAACAGTTATACTAACTGTCATACAGATAGCCTTGTTATGTCCTTCATTAGATCATATCTAATGTACGACTAATATGAGTATCTCACAAGTCTCTTGGTTTTATATCTTATATAAAACTTTATATCGTATATAACAGAGACTACTCCCACTGTTTTCACGGAGTAAAGAAGACTTAGGTAAATCTTTTACCTCACAAACATCTCATTATTACTATAATAATGACAATGTCGTTAAGATATATAACACTAGAAAGTAATATGTACGCTCCCACTAACCCTTTATCACATATGTATTCTATATACTTTGACAAGATCAGACAATTTGACGATATCAAAAATATGAACACATATTTCTGGAAGACTTATCCGAGTCTACAATAGGCTCTTTAAGCTAGCACACTAAACTGTGATCTCAGCAGAACACAAACTCTAGGGCCATTTCAAAATGAACTCTTCAAATAAGGAAATCACAACTGATCTCTTATCTGAATAAGTCATCCAAAAATACCACTTTGCATTCTTTAGCTAAAATATACAGTTTATTATCAACATTAACCAATATATCTTTAATTGTTCAATTAGCGTGACTAGAGATAAGTTTTCTCAGAATCTACAATAGATTGTTGAGTATAACTTTTCTCACTGTCATACTGTAAAGGTCAAACCTTTAATAAGCTCACAATGCTTTCGCTGCGCAAACAATTAGCACATATCATGAAATAATTCATAATGAAAGCTTAATCAAGTTCAAAACTTGATCGTAGTAAGCTATGAACAATCTTAGATCTATGGTTCAATGGTGAACTTCCAGAATCGATATCAAATATCGCTTCCATTATAAGTTATAGGATAATTTTTCTTCAGTAAGAAAACAACGGAACCATTAAGTATCAAATACTCGTGAATGATTCTGTTATCCTATTGGACTTGTACGGAAGATGTATAAGGGTTGTGTCATCTTATTAATTACATAGTTCCATTTACAATTATCATTCTCACATTTGACTTCAATAAGTCAAGTCTTTTCTACAATAGTTAACATCTGATGTTACACACCAAGTAATAAAACGATTTTATTACTTAGAATCGTAGGAAAGATATTCTATTAAATAGAATACAATATTCTATTAAACAGAATAAACGATAAACTCTTACTTATACCTCCGAGGTGTAAGTAATTTCCATTATATAACTATTATATAAAAGAAAGATTGAAATCTCAAACTTTTCAAGATTCAAATTTTCTACCTATACATATCATATATGCAACTATAGAAAATAATGGAACATTAATTAAAGAGATGAATTAGTGTTACTGGAGTATAACCCCAAGAGTATTGAAACTAATTCGGTAACATTCATTATCAAACGAACCAAATCATATAAGATCCGATTGCTCCCACTACTCAATTCCATCAAGATGGAATCATGGAAGAATAATATTGAATATGAATCATATTCACTAAATAACCTTAGAACTAATTGCTTTAAATTTATATGTTTGATCGTATCAAAGATCTTTGAACAGTTCAAAGACATGTAATGAATTTTAAGGATCAAGTTTTCAAAATCTTCAGATTGAATATATTTGAACAAGTCAAAAATGTTCAATCTACGTTTCATCAGAACAGATTGAAAGTTCTTGATACTTTCAAGACTTTCAATATGTGTTCATCAGAAACATGTAACTAAGTTATGACAATTCATAAACTAAGTTACGAAATAAAGAAAACTACCTTAAGCAATTATTATTTATAAAACTACATACATCCAATGTATCAGTTAAATAAAATTTGGTGGTCCAATGACAATCATTGTTAAACGAGATCTTAATCATTTCCTGAATACAATATTCATTAAATGGATAAGGATGTGTGGTGTGATCTAGTATCAAACCATCCTTTACCATACGGATGAGCATCCAATACTTAAGTGATTAAATTCATATAGCACCGTTCTAAATTATTTACTTTAACGAATAATTTTCTTAATATTTATCTCTA